>MU186702.1:0-26517 GCA_016904865.1 Pissodes strobi | reverse complement strand
GACCTGGATTTTTTATTTCATTTTTTAGAAGCCTTTGGTCCCCCAAAACCAACGATGTATCACACTTGTCTAATAGCGGTAACAAATACATAAGTGAAATCATGTAAAAACAGATCGCCCCATCTCTGTCTAACGCATTATCTCTTATGGAAAAAATCTAGATTTGTTGATTTATTGATAAGTGTAATACATCGTTGGTTTAAGGAGGCCAAAGGCTACTAAAAAGTTAAATAACAAATCCAGGTCCGTATTTAAAAAAATGAAGTTGATGATGGGGGCCCGGACACGAAACGTCATATTTAAATTTTGATACTGCCATCTTATAAAGGAGAAAAAGTGGCAATAATAATGTTAAATTCATTTTATATTATATCTTGAAATAAAGTCAGGAAAAAATAAAAATGAAATAGCTGATTTTCGGTTTATTACGGATATCTCCGGAAGTAGTTGGAATTTTCTCAATTTCTCAACGGCATATCAATGACCTTTAAATTACGCAACTTTGCCCCAATTTAAACTTTGCTGTATCTCTTACCGTTTACAAGATATCAATAGTGAGAAGCGAATTTGTTTCACCCTGTATAGGGTGCTCCATTTAAAAGATGATTTTTTTATATAACTCAAATACGTGTGCTATAGATAAAACAATTACAGAGGTTAGTGGCATGCATGCTTTAAAATATTTTCAAATATACAGGGTGTGTCAAAACAAAGATAGAACCAAATGCATGTTTTTTTGACTATAACATTATACATTATAGCCATGATATTGAAGCCCTCTATGGGTTCATCACTCTCACATTTTGCCATCAAAGCGCCGTAGCTAGCTTAGATTTTAAAATGTATTTTTAGGGAAGCAAAGATATTCTTACATGAAAAATCTCAAGTTGGAATTGGCATAGGTAATATAGAGTGTTCAATATTTGGAGCCTCACTGACAATAATAATTTTTAAATAGAAGATCCTGTATTTAATTATTTCGTTGAATCTACATTTTCTTTGCTTTCATACTAATATGCATTTTTTTATTTATTTAAAACTGTTTTGAACTACATGTTTTAATTTCAAATTTGTATATTTACTTTTTATTGAATATTTTTTAACTATTGTTTTGTAAATTATTTTTTAATTTATATAAATTTTGCTTCACTCCTATTATGGGCGTCATTTCATCATTGTGCGAAACTAATTCATCTTCTTTGTCAGTTTTTTTAATTGTTCCTTTTATTTTGTCTTTCCGAATTCGCAATAAATATGCGTGTTAGTAGATAATTGTATCATAAGGCAAAGTCGTTGAAGTGTTCTTAGTTATTAGATAAATAATGTTAAACGTTTTATTTTTTCATTCAAATTTTGTTTTCATTATTATTATTGATAACTTTTCTCGGTTTTGTGTTTTCATTTTGCGCTTTTCAAAATAACTATTCTTTTTAGTAGTAAATCACATCAATCAATCAGCCTATGACAAAGTGGTTTAAGAGATAATTAATATATATTTTTTTTAATTTTATTTTTTTTTCAAATTTATCATTGCCATTAATGGTTAAAGTCGGTGAAAGAAGAAGCAGCTTTCTTGAAGGTTTAATATAAATACAAATCGTTTACGAAAATCAAATATAGTTTTTTGATAGTTGGAAACACTTTAATACAGGGGTTTCCACTTAAAAGATGAAATTTTGTGTTATAACTCAAATACGCGTGCTATAGATAAAACAATTACAGAGGTTAGTGACGCGCATGCTTTAAAAATATTTTAAAATATACAGAGTGTGTCAAAACAAAGGTAGAACCAATTGCGTCTTTTTTTAATAGAACATTATACATTATAGCCATGATATTGAAGCACTTTATGGGTTCATCACTCTCACGCTTTGCCATCAAAGCGACGCGGCGTAACTAAGTTAGATTTAAAAATTTAATAATTAAAAAATTTCGCGGCAAAATTGATAAAAAAGATATTGTTACATGAGAATTTATAAACAGAAAATCCTGTATTTATTTATTTCATTGAATATACCTCTACGTCTACATTATCTTTACTTTAATACTAATATGCGTTTTTTGTATTAATTTAAAACGGTATTGAACTACATGTTTTAATTTCAGATTTGTATACTTATTGACTATTTTTTACTATCGTTTAAATTATTATTTAATTAGTGTAAATTGTGCTCCACTTCCATTTTGGGCGTCAATTCATTATTGTGCGAAACTAACTCATCTTCTTTGTCAGTTTTCTTAATTGTTCCTTATATTTTATCTTTGCGAATCTTGTGGTCTTAATTATTAGATAAATAATGTTAGAAATTTTATTTTTTAATACTGATTTTGTTATCACTATTACTATTGATAATTTTTGACGGCTTTGTTTATTTTTTGTGCTTTACAAAATAAATATCCTTTTTTAGTAGCTAATCACATCATCAGCCCATGTCATAAATGTGGTTTTAGAGATAATTAATATATATTTTTTTAAATGTATTTATTTTTTTCAAATTTATTGTTGATCATAGCCAATAATGGGTCAAGCCAGTAAAAGTGGAAGTAGCTTCAATCATAGATATTTTTTCTGATAGTTGTCGACATTAAAATACAGGGTGTTCTATTTGAAAGATGACATTTTGTATGCATGCTAGAGATAAAAGGATTAAAGAGGCTAGTGGCGTGTATGCTTTAAAAATATTTTCAAATATACAGGGTGTTTCAAAGTGGTAGAACCAAATGCGTTTTTAAAACGCTTATATTAGCTTCAGGTGTATGTATGTTTGTAACGGAATCTTTGGACGAGATTTTCACTGAGCTTTTAACTTCAACTGTGTTTACTTATCAAGGACCGATGACAATACAATAATTTGACAAAAAAAATGATTTTTTTTTAAATTTGGTTTCAAAAATTTCAAAATCTTTACAAATTTTATCTAACAGCTCTCTTTATCATGCTTCTATATTAGCTTCACCTGTATGCTTGTTTGTTTGCAGCGGAATTTTCGATCGTGATTTTCGCCAAGTTCAAAATATCAGATTAAACTGAAACTTTGCACCCTTATCAAGAACCGATGACTATGACAAATTTGCCAAACGAACTAAAAAGTAAAAAAAAAAATTATAGTTTAAGAAAATTAAAAAACACGCTATTAAGGGAATCCAAACTAAAAAGTAAAAAATAATATGTAACTATTAAGACTTTGTTTAATAATGATAAAAATTAAATTAACTCAATATAATTAAATGTTTGTTACTAAGTTTAAAATAGAATAAATTGACTGACAAAAAAATTATTTTATTGTAAAAAGCGTGGGGTGCTTTTTACTGTATTTGTATAATAACTCCACTTTTATCACTAGCTACCAATGAAATATTTATAACAATTAATATCATGCACCCCACGCTTTTTACAATAAAATAACTTTTTGTCAATCACTTTATTCTATTTTAAACTTCGGAACAAGCATTTAATTATATTGAGTTAATTTAATTTTTATCACTATTAAACAAAATCTTAATAGTTACACATTATTTTTTACTTTTTAGTTCGGTTTCCCTTTAAAGCGTTTTTTTAAAAGTTTTTTAAAACTATAATTTATTTTTTGAATAGAACATTATTCATTATAGCCATGATATTGAAGCCCCTTATGGGTTCATCACCATTAAAGCGGCATTAGATTTTAGAATTTATTTTTAGGAAGGCAAGTAAAAATGACTTAATAATAAAAAAAAATTCTCGCCAAATTAGTTAAAAGGATATTCTTACATGAAAAATCTCAAGTTGGAATTTAGAGCCTAACTGACAATTTTCATCGTTTTTTAAATAGAAACTCCTGAATTTAATTACATATTACCTTAAATACATCTTTACATTCCCTTTAGTTTCATATTAATATGCGGCTTTTTATTTAAAACGCCTTTGAATTACGTCTATGTTGGGGTTTGGAACCTTCGGCAACATGCAATAAAACTGAGCTTTATCCACAATACCGAAACAGAATTTTTGCACTCGACGCGCGTTTCGTGTTTTAGATTTAAATTTTTATACCTACTTTTTAATGTCTATTTTATTTGTAACTATTATGTTGTAATTTACATAAATTGTGGTCCACTCCCATTTTGGGCGCCATAGCATCATTGTGCAAAACTAATTCATAAGACTTTTTTTGTCAGTTTTCTTAATAATTGTTCTTTTTATCTTGTCTGTCCGAATCCGCAATAAATATACATTTTATTAGATAATGGTATCAAAAGCTTATGTCGTTGAAGTCGTCTAAATTATTGGATAAATAATATTAGAAATTTTATTATTTTATTCTAGTTATGTTTCCACTTTTGTTATTGATAATAAAATCATAGGAGTGGGCAAAGTTGATAAATTGGAAGGCAGCTTTCCTGAAGCTTGACTTTAAAAAATAAAAGTTGTTTACGAAAAGTTCAATGAATTTGATATAAAAATTTAATGTCTGTTTTTCTCTTATTTTTAAATTTCCAAATAATCAATCGACAATTATTTTTCAAGCTTAAATGTCTACATTATATTAAACACCTTAGTTTATTTTTGTTTTTAAATTATCGTGCGTCTCAATGAAACTCTACTCCATTTGTATTTTCAGCGGCATTTTCGTAAGAATTTTGTGTCGTTTTTTTTTCAATTATTGTTTATTTTGCGGTTCAAAATTTATCTACAAATATATTTTTCTATTCGTTAATAGGAATTATTAACGCGTAAATTGATATTATTGACCTTATTTTCTTAAAGCCCTTTAAAATCTTATTCTACATTTATTTTTCATTGTTTTTAGCCATTATTTTGTAAATTGATTTGTAACGGTTTAATCTTCAGCAGGCGAGCAAGATTAACCTAACCAAACTCTGATAATTAAAGAAAAGTATATGAATTGAAGCAGAAATCTAGACGATTTTAGTTTCCAAATTAATTTAAGTGCATTATTTATGACATGGCAACATGGCTTGTGCTTAGTCAGCTTAAAGTCCCGGCGCCCACAGAAGAGATGGGGCGGCGACGCGTCGCGGACGTGGCAGAGACGCGGTAAGGACGTAGGCGCGGTTAAGATCTTTCTATACTATTGCCATCATATAAAAACGAAATTTTATCTATTATTTCAATTAAATGCACGTTAAGTTCGGAGTCGCCCATTTTAAACAAATGTCTCGCCTCTTCAATGAGCCTCTGGAGACTAAAAAGAAACGCGGCTCGGTCGCGTAAAGACATGTCTCGGCCTGACTTCCCTTATTAGCGTTGCCTCTTTACTTTATATGGTGAATAACTAAATTAAGTCGCGTCCGCGCCACGTCCCCGTCCGACGTCCGCGCCTCGTCTCTTCTGTGGGCGTCGGGCCTTATAATGTTGGTCAACTGGTTCATGTTTTAAAGTTAAAATTCGAATTCTTCATAACAAACTAGAAGATGGTGATTAGAGAAGAGTATTTTCTCTGAATGATTAAATGCCTTTTGAGACAAATATAAATGATAATATGGAAGATGCATGCAAGTTTATTTGAATAGCAAATACAAGATGAGGCCTGACAGAAATAACAGGAGAAGTCGTGGGAGGAAACGGTACAAAAAAAACTGTCGTAACAACGAATGTTGTAGAGGGGGAAATTTTCATTAATATTTGCCCTAGAATACTCCATCAAAAAACGCACTGATTTTAGTAGCTAAAATATAATTCATCATCATCATCACATATCTGCATAGCCCTTGAGTCTACTGCTGAACGTATGCCTCTCGCATCTCTGTCCAAACGGCCCTGTTTTGCGCCACCTGTATCCAGTCCGATACTCTCCTCTTTATGTCATAGGTCCATCTTGTTGGAGGCAGTCTTTGGTTTCTGTGTGCTTGTATTCGGGGTCTCTACTCCAAAATTCTCCTTGTCCATCGGCCATCGTTTGTTCTCGCTCCTAAAGTTCCACTTTAGGGTGGTTATCCTTACAACAAGGTCTGTTACTTCTGATCTCCTGCGGATGGCGGCAATCCTATCACGTAATGATACTCCTAACAGTATTCTCCCCATCGTTCTTTGGATGACTTGCAATTTGGACACCGTTGTATTTTTTAACGTTAGAGTCTCTGCACCATACGTCAATACAGGCAGAATACATTGATCAAACACTTTTCTTTTCAGACTCATTGGGATACTTGATCTGAGAAGATCTCTTGGCTTTCCACATGCAGCCCAGGTTAGACTTATTCTTCTTACTAGCTCCCATGTTTGGTTATCCCTACCTATTCTTATCTCGTGGCTCAAATATTTGTAGGAGGTTACTGGCTCGATGCCTTTGCCGTCCACGGAGATGTTCTTGGCGTGAACCAGGTTGGTCAAGAGTTGGGTTTTAGAAAAGTTTAACTTGAGGCCAACCCCTTTTCAAGCAGTGAAGAGTTCTTGCAGCATTGCCTGTGCCTGGTCCAAGCTGTCAACGATAAGTACGATGTCATCCGCAAACTTGAGGTTATTTAAAAACTTTGCGTCTATATTAATACCCATTCCATTCCAGTCGACGGTTTTACAAGCATACTCCAACTGGGCTATGAATAGCTTTGGAGAAATTGTGTCTTCCTGACGAACCCCTCTTTTAATATTAAAGGTCTTCGTGTCCTCATGAAGCTTTACACAAGCTGTAGCATGTTCATAGATATATTCAATGAGGGAGGCGTACCTATAGTATATTCTAAATTCAGCCAGAGCACTAAGCATTGCTTTTTGGTTGACAGAATCAAATGCTTTCTCAAAGTCAAGGAAGACCAGGACCAAAGGTTTATTGTATTCAATAGTCTTTTCAATCAGCATTTTGATGGTTTGTAGGTGGTCATTTGTTCCAAATCTGGTTGTTCAAGAGGCTGATAGAAGTCTAATTTTGATGTTAGCCTTTTAGCGACTATTTTCATAAACAGTTTGTACAGGTGGGATAACAGGCTAAATAAGGCTAAATATAATTACTAATTAATAAAATATTGATGTTAATCCTAATTGAAGAAAAGGGATGACAGTCTCTTCAAAGCTCTCATCAAAATAAGCGCTTCGCTTTAAAACTATAACAAATCACCATAAAACGTTTTAAAATCAGAGCTGAAAGCGCAATTTCACCAAAATGAATTAAAAATATGCATATCGGCATATTTGCATTGTCAATGGGTGCACGCACATATTGGAAAGTGACAATAAAGCAACAAATTTAAAAAAATTAATCTTGCACATATGGCAATTAGGCACCTAGTAACAGATTGCAATTATAGAGAGTTAATGTACGAGGAAAATTTTCGAGAGTTATTGTAAAAGCACCTAAGACGGAAACGTTATTTACAATTTTCCACAAAATTGTCCCTTACGCAATTTACTTTAAATTTAAAATATTCATTAAATGCTATTCTCAACCATGATGATCGAAACATAAACGACGTGTAACAATCAGGTAACATTTAAGTATTGCGACATTAGGGCAAGAATTTTAATTCTCAAAATTCGTAACGGTATTTGCTTCAATCAATTGTTATTGAAGTTTTATTGGAGTTGTTTAGCATCGAATTGTCTATTATAATATCGATTTCACCTTCATTGGAAATTCTCTTAATTTTCGGTAAACTTCCATTTGACTTGATACTCCTTTCCAAAATATTTCAAAACCACGAAAGTTTTGACCCCCTGGAAAATTAACCTTCAGACTGCAGCAGTTGCAATTAATTATCTAGTTTCTTCCTATCGAAACAATGTTCTGAAAGAAAATTTTACTGAAAGTTATACTAGAAATAGGAAAGTGTTAAGTCTTTGTGCTTCATATTTCATTTTTAAAATGTGTTTGATCAAATTTTTTTCTCACCGTGATGAATAGTTTCCTGACCTCAAGTCAAGATGCTACCTATTCCAAATAGCTCAATAAAACCCTAATGTATGTGACCACTACATTCCCCAATCTTGCATGCTTCAATTTTTTGCCAAAGATGAAAAATCTTTTGCTTTGAAGTTTTCACAAAATCACTTTGTTACTTCCAAAGAAAATGTTGCTAGAACTTTCACTGAGAATAACTGCTTTTTCTTGAATATGCAAATCCTGATAAGGGATTCCTAGCTAGAAAATGAGAACTCTATTGCTTTACCCAGATTTTGATATGTCCAAAGAATTGATTTTCCAGCTCTAATCTGGACCACTTTAAATCACTGAAAATTTCAATCTGCTAGGGTTGCCAAATAATACAATAGTACTCTAGTGCATGCGTTCACCAAGATTGTAATCTTGCATCCTTCAATCTTTTAGTTAAAAATGAAGACTCTTTTGCCTAACTTTGTTCCTGAGGCTTCACAAAAAATCTACCTTTGAGATTTCTTCCCATGAAAATTATATGAAAGAACCCTTCTTATAGCTCTTCTTCTGATATTACCAAATTGTTTGACAAGACCACTCTGCTGTAGGCTGTAGGTACCACATACCAAATAGTTCAATAGTCTTTGCTAAAGCCTTCAAATCAAGTATGTAATTAAAAATGTTTAACTTGACTTTATTTATATAACATCCGCAAGTCATGCTGGATGTTAGATAAATACCGAAGTACTTGGCAGTTCTTGAAGGCTGAATAATGGTACTGAGAAAATATTAGGTATTTGCTTGCAAAATGTAATCAGCTAGATTTTATTCACATTTGGATGCATTCGTAGTATATTTGTTTCAATGCTTTTATTCTATTTTGAAAGGAACAATATTTAGAACTCTAAGGTAATAAACCGTCATTCATCTTATGTGAAATTGCTTTTTTTGATGTGCTATTATTTTCATAATTGGCTCTTTTAAAGCTTTCTTAAAAATCTGAAACAAGTCATAAAAATTGAGCGATTGAAGTTAGGTGATGCCATGACAAAATATTATTAAATTTTTTGATAGTATCACAAATTAATGTTCTGCTCTGAACACGTTCAGTGCAAAAACTAACGCACGAAAGCCAAGAAGCCGATTGTGTGTCACAACTATTACTTATTGCAATAAATTGTGTTTACTTAAACTGGAATTTAGCATTTCACAAACGACGTATAGAACTAGTCTAGAAATCTTTGCTATGTATGTAGGCCAAAATAAAAGCAACTAGCATGTGTATTAATTATTGTAATATCTCGAATTGTTTATAAGTGGTTTAAACTGTTTTGACCAGTGTTTTCCTTTCAATGCATGTTGGCAATTCCAACTCAAAATTAATATGAAGGTAATCGATTTACGCAGAAGAAACGAAAAATCAAGAATCGTCATGTACAAGCTAATAAAAGGACAAGATATACATACTTACGTGCAGGTGTGTAGAATGGAGAGGTTAATGTACACTCTGTAAGAAAGGATTGCCTCATATTGAAAACTGTTTAATTTTCCCATTTGAAAGCAAGAACATTTTCATATCTTCAGCAGATGAGAAGCTTTCTTATCAAACTATATATCAGCAGTAAGTAGCAAATCGTAAATAGGTACCTATTTATCCTTGGAAGAAAAACACGGTATTTTTTTATGGTAATGACACACACACTAAAGGGAGATCCTATGACACCCGACGAGCGGTGTGTTGGCGAAGATGTTGATTGACACGGTTTTTCAATACATATAGTTTGTAATTTGGGGGAAACAGATGTCCAGGGAGTGAACTCCACAGCGATGAAGTGCCCCAGTCCTTGCAAAGCGATGTTCTAGCTGTCTCCAGTAGTACAACGAACAGGTGCGCTCTTACCGTCTGTTGTGACTGTCTGACTGGCGCTGCTGGGGGTCGGGATGAGGCGTGCCAAATCCTGAGAACATCTACCGTGAAAATATCTGTAAAACAGGGATATCTCGACCACATGACTGCGGTGTTCCAGACTATCCAGATCCCGGGTGGACTCCGAGTTGCTGACGAGACGCACAGCTCTCTTCTGAATGGAATCCAGCAGCTTTAGGGTGTGCTTCTTATTTGCGATTTGTAGAGCAAGAGCAGCTGCTACGGTGTATACATGTTGTGAAATAGCGCACCAAGCTTCTGCAAGGCTCATTTTGCAATGTTAGCGACGTGGTCACGCCAGAACATATTGCTATTGTTTGAGATACCCAGTAGTCCGATTAACGAGGATGAAGAAATGGTCGATCCTGCCATAATGATAATCATAATCCGCTGTATTGGCTTTCTTGTGGCTGCTTGGTTTTTTTCTGCATTGAACTGGACCAAATTTCTGTCGCCACAAGTTCGAACTTTCTCCAGATCTTGATTAGTTGTTGGAATCTGCTCCTGTCTGCGGTGGTATGGATTTTTCTGATCTAAATTGGGACACAAGGGTACTGTAATCTGCAAAACTGTAAACAGGATTATTGGTTTAGGTCAGCAGGTCATTAATATAGATGACAAACAGAGTTGGTGGAAGTACTGCGGTCTGAGGCACGCCCGCGTTAATGGTGAATGTGTCTGAGATATGTCCATCAACTGCAACGTGCAGAGATTGGTTCCTATGGAAACTGGCAAGCCAGCTACAGAGAGAGGCTGCCAGTCCGAAGGACTGCAGTTTGTTGAGCAATCCGTCATGCCAAGCTCTGTCGATTGCCTTCGAAATATCCAACGCAAACGCTCGAGATTCTCCATAGTTCTCGAGTGCCCTAATCCGTATATGAGTCACATAGGCCAATATATCTCCTGTTTATATCTCTTGGCGAAAGCCATATTGGTTATCGCTAATTAATCTGTTGGTCTCGAGGTGCTTCAATAGTTGCTGATTGACTACACGTTCCATGACTTTGGAGATTATTGGAAGCAAGGCATTTGAGCGATAGTTTGAGGGTATTGTTATGATGCTTTTTTTTTGGAACAGGATGCACTCAATCGACTTGCAAAAAGATGGGTAAACCCCTTTACGGCAAGACAGAGAAAAAAGTCTGGAAAAGATGGGTGGTGTTCGTTGGCGCAATTCTTTAACACGATGGCAGGTATTCCGTTCCGGTCCTGATGCCTTTTGCTTATCTTGTTCATTGAGGATTTTACGATATCAGGGTAATGAAACATAACTTCTACCATGGTAGTGTTGATGTATGATATGGTGGAGAGAACCTTGCCTTGGGGGACGTTTAGGGTAGAGTGCGATGAAAACATTTGGGCGAGCATAATGTAGTGTAACCAACCCTGGTCAGTTCAACATAGTTGAATGAGATAAGTTGTGCTTTGTCTTTATTTTGCCAATGATCGTTAAAATAGATTAAAAAGAAATACATTCAAAATAAGGCCAATACCTATGTTGTGTTATTATTATATCTTGCACAATTTTACTCACTCATAGTGCGGTAGACGGTAACAAAATTAGGGAAATTTGAGGGAAAGTTGCCTCATGTAAATTAAACCACAGATTCCAAATGCGCCTAATTTATTAAAGAAAACGTGCCAAATTATTAGAGAAAAATGTACCGGACTCAGCCTGGAATTCACGAGGAGAAAGAGTACGGCAGAGAAACCCTCGATCTAAATTCCTAAATCGAATTATGCTGTATAACCTTTATTAGTATAATAATTAACTAAATTACTGTCTCCCGTACCACAATTGGTAGTTCAACACTCGTAACAATACATTTAAAACTGAAGGGGTTGTTGTTAGTTAGCCAGACGCCGCTCGAAGGTACTGAGGTCCTGGATTACGGAGACTACCCAGCTATTTAGTTGCAAATTGGGCCCATATCTCTAGAATGATCATTACATTTATAAATATTATCATATTCAGTTTTCTAAAGTTGCATGGAAAATATGCTTAAAATATTATTTCTCTTTTGTTCTTCCTCTCTAATTACCTATACATTCGATTGCTGCTTTGACATCAAATATATCACAGATAGATTTGACTCGTGGTCCAAAGAACAAATATATAATGGAACAGCCGGAAACTCGAAAACAAACCCAATGCAGACGTTGATGATCAAACATATGGTAAATCAGTGAAAAGCTTGAAGAAAAGAATGAAAGAAGAAAAAAAAGGTGTTTAAAGACAAAATTGAAAACGTTTGGAAAAGCTCAAACAGGATGGAATAACTTAAAAGAGACAATATGACGCATTATAAAAATAAGGGACATTTAATCTATTTATCGCGTATGAAATTAAATAATTGAGATGAAATATGGAAGAAGTTCGTTTAATATTGAAGAATTCGCGATAATAAATATTGCTATACATTTATATATTCAGAAATGAAGAAGAGCAAATAAAAATTAATGTCTAGACCATGATTCCCATGCAACTTTTGTCAACTAAAAATGATAATGAGAGGCTAGAGGAAAACAGGAATCTCGAAGACAAATTGTAAACAAAATTTGATAATAAGGCAACAAAAAAATAAACAGTATAAAGACAAATGTGTGAGCTGAACAGAAGTGAAATGAATGCTTCAAGGTAGTATTGAATAAAATGGAAATTCCTGAAGATAAAATCATAAAAAAATAATGAGAAACAAGGTACTTGCAACTAAGAAATCCATCCAAAATATTAGATAGGTGTCATATAATAAAATAATTGCATAAAACATGAGATGTAATCAATCTGAGAACAATTTATGAAGGGATTAATAAACGTCTTATTATTATTATTATTATTTTCCGTTATCACACATCCATGCTTCTGTGGTAGATTGAGAAGGACACCGAGTGCACACCGTGCTCCTGGGGTGTTCCTTCTTGTCATCAGAGAACTTTTCTAATGATATGTGCCGTGCTCAGCACAACAGACTTCTGGAGTGATATCAGGTTGTGTTCACCGGGAATCTGCTGGATGGCTTCACATGTTTTATAAGAGACTAATCCTGTGGCTCCTATTACTATGGGAACGATGGTTGTCTTCAGATTCCATAGTCTTTGCGCTTCAATCTGGAGATCTTTGTACTTGAGATATTTTTCAGCTTCTTTTTGCGTGATGTTATAATCGGATGGAATGGCGACGTCTATGAGCTGACATGTTCTTTGTTTTTGTCTTTGATTATGATGTCTGGTTTATTGGCTTTAATGCAACGGTCAGTTTGTGTGTCCCAGATGATGGTGACGTCCTGGGTGTTCACGACAGGATCTGGAGTGTGCTCGTACCATTTTTCTCCAACTGTCATATTGTACGCTTTGCAGATGTTGTAGTGTAGATGCGCTGCTACAAAGTTGTGTCGATCCAGATATGCCTTCTTTGCTAGTATTGGGCATCCTGACACTACATGATGAGTTGTTTCATTGTGCGTCCGGCAAAGTCTACATTTGGGCCGGATTTCATAATTCTAAATTTCATGTAGTTTGTGGCCAGGGCTTGTTCTTGACAGGCAGTGACAAGCGCTTCAGTTTCGGTTTTTAGGTTTGCGGTGGTCAGCCATTTCCATGATTGATTCTTGTTTACTGTTTCTTTTTCAGCTTCTAGTGCAATTTGTCCGTACATCTTTTACTCTTTCCATTTTTCTAGTTGTTCTTGCCTCATGTGTTCTTTGAGCCTTTCTTTAATTATTTTAACTCTCTTTGTTTCAGATTCTGCGGGGTTGGTGTCTTCTATTTTATACTGGCAGCTGTTTTTTTGTCTTTGTTTTTCAATGTGTTTTTGATTCTGCCTGTATACCATGCACAAGTATTTGTCTTTTTCTTTTATTTTCAGGTAGTTGTTGAGACCTTCTATTGCTATGATGTGGCTAGATTGTATGCTGATCATTCCACGTCCTCCGTTTTTTCTAGGGATGTACAACCTGTCGACATCTGCTCTTGGGTGCAGTGCTCCATGTATAGTCATCTGTTTTCTTGTTTTAATGTCCATTTTTCTCAATTCTGCCACGGTCCATTTAATGATTCCGTAGCTGTACTGGATGACAGGTACAGCGAGAGAGTTTATGGCTGAGATTTTGTTTTTGAGTTTAGCTCAGTGTTCAGTATGCTTCTAATTCTTCTGGTGTATTCTTTTGTAAGTTTCGTTTTAATTCTTTTGTGTTGTATTCCGTCATTTTCTTCAATGCCAAGGTATTTGTAGGCTTCTTGTTGATCTAATGCTCTTATTGTTGTATCGTAATCTAATTCTATGCGCTCTGATCTTACTAGTTTCCCTTTCTGAAATGTTGCTTTAGCGCATTTACCTAGACCAAATTCCATTTTTATATCATCGCTGAAGTTTTTAACATTTTGTATTTGTTCCAATAGTTTCTCGTCTGACTTAGCGATTAATTTGAGGTCGTCAACATACAGTAGATGGTGAATTCTTTGTTTCTCGTTCTTGCAGATGTATCCTGTTTTTGTTTTGCTTAAAAGGGAGCTCAGAGGGTAAAGGGACATGCAGAAGAGCAACAGAGATAACGAGTCCCCATGGTAGATCCCGTTTCGTATGTGTATGTCCTTTATTGTCACGATTTTATCATTTGCTTTCAGGTTTAAATCGGTTTTCCAGGTTCCCATTGATTTTGTTATGAACGACAAGAGTGTGGTGTTGATTCTATAAATGTTCAAGGATTCTGCTAACCAGCTGTGTGGCACGCTGTCATACGCCTTCTTATAGTCTATCCAGGCTATTGATAGACTCTTTTTGTTGTCTCTACAATCTTTGTTTAGCATCATACTGGTTAGCAAGTGATCTTTACATCCATAAGTATTCTTGATACAGCCTTTTTGCTCATTTGGTATTAGATTATTTTGCGTTAAATGGTGCTGGATTCTTTCTGCGATGATCTTTGTGAGTAGTTTGTAACAATTATTCATGCATGTTATTGGTCTCATGTCTTTTGGATGGATTGCTTTGTCGATCTTGGGGATCAGGTAAGTTTTCCCTTTAGTTATCCACTCTGGAAGATTTTGCTTCCCGCTAACTAGTTCGTTGTACAACGTAGTTAATTTGTCGTGCATCGCAGTTAGTTTTTTAAACCAAAAATTGGGAATTCCATCAGGTCCTGGGGCTTTCCAGTTTGAAGTGCTGCTTAGGGCTGCTACAACTTCTGCCTGAGTGATGTTCGACCATTCCATTCTTTTTACTCTTGATGTACTTTCATATTCAGCCTGTATCCATTCTGCATCTCTGTTGTGTACGGTATCTTTCTCCCCTATCTGTTTCCAATAGTCTTTAACTTCCTCTTCTGATGGTGTTTCGTTTGTCTCATGGGTTTTCCCAAGTATATTAGCATAAAATTTGCTGGTGTTCTCTTGGTAGAGCTTGTTTTGCTGAAATTGCAGCGATCTTTTCGTATATCTCATGGCTCTTTGTGCTTTTGCTGCTATTTGTTGTTTCAGCTTTTCTATGGTCTGGGCGTAGTCTCTTTGGGTTTTTATGTTATACTTGGTGTACATCTGTTCTTTGATTTCCTCCATATGCTTTGATAGTTGGGGCTTGGAGCATTCTTTCAATTGGGATAGATCTTTCCGCAATTTTTTTATTTTGAATTCAATCCGTGCTTTCCATGGTGGATTTGTCGCTTTGGCTTTCTTCTTTGGGTCTCTTTTTGGTATTAGGATGTTTTGTGCTGTTTCTGCTGCTGCATACGTAAGTTTGTTCAGCTTTGTTATGTTGTTGTATTCGTCAGGTTCTTCATTGAGTATCTCTTGTAGTGCAATGTTGACTAATTTGATTTTTATATTAGCTTTTTCCCCGTTGTTTAGTTTCAGCAGTGGTTCTCTTCGTATTTCTTCTGTGTTTTGGTCGCTCTTCATTCTTTGAATTATTTCATACTTCATTTTATCTTTTTCTGAATTCTCACTTTCATTTTCTTGTTGTTGCTGCTGTTCGTGACCGTAGGGTTCGTTTGTCATTTTTCCAATTTGATCTTCCATCTTGTTTTCATGTGAGTCGTGTTCCTTTATGGTTTGTTCTTCATTGTCTCTTTGCTCATTCGGTGTGTACTCTTCTTTTACTTGTCTCATAATCTTGTCCAAGACATCTGTTGGTAGCTTGTTTTTGTTTAGTATGAACCGCCTCTGAGTAGCTAAAGTGTCAGGGTTTAGTTTATGTTTTGGATTAGGGTTTCGTTTCTCCCACAAGGTGAAGGTGTCCTTTAGATTCGCCGTACCCGTTTTTTCTACTGCATAGTAATGACACCATGCAATTTCAGTGTAATCCTCAATTGTCCATTTTGTTCTGGGGCGGGTATTATCTATATGTTGTGGTTGTGATTTGGCATTGTCTATGTTTTTATTCTGTTGTGATACATTTTTCTTCCTTTTGGTTGGAGACGTTCCTTTAGAACTTGGCTCTTTCATTGCGGCATTTGTATCTTGGTTGGTATGATTTATACTGGTAGGTTCTTGGTTGGTGTGTCGAATGGGGTTTAGTGTGCTTTCCAGTGGTTCCAGTAGTTCGAAATGTCCACTTTCAGTATTTCCCAGCAGAATTAGGTGGATTTCTTTTCCATGGTCGCTTTTGCTAATTTTCGTTGGTTGAACTTGGGCACTTTATTATTATTATTATTATTATTATTATTATTTTATAGAAGAATTCGCAAAAATAAAATATCAGAAACAAAATGGAATATTTTAAAGAGACAATGTGAAGACGAGGACGGATGGTATTAATAATTTGAGGAGCTTAAAGATCCTTTTGGAAAAATTTCATGTACTGCATATAATAATAAAATAACTGACATGAAACATGGAAAAGGAAGGGCGTTCAATATTGAGGGATTCTCAATAAAAATATTTGTTTACATTATTTATAGAATCAGAAATGAAGAATAAAATAAATTTCTCGACAATGTTTTCCATGTAAGTTTAGAAAACTCAAAAGAAAAAAAGCAGAAAACTGGAAGGCAAACTCCAGGAAAGCTTCGATGATAAGGCAAATAACAAAGCAATGTAACGTGTAAAGAAATTACGTGTGAGCTGAACGGAAGACAACTGGATGCTTCAATATAGGATTGAAGAGCATTGGAAAGTCTTGAAGACAAAACCATACAAAATAATAAGAAACAAGAATGAGAGGAAGACATTAAGGTGTTTGAAAATGAGAAGCCTAAAGAAATATTTCGACAAATTGATTAGTCGCATCTGCAATAAAATAATTGCCATGAAACGTGAGTTGCAATCAATGTAGGAACAGTTTATGAAGCTGAAAATTCTCCATATAGAGACTTACCAGAATAAATCCTTTATTTAAAAAGGGCCTAAATACATTTGCTAGTTTGACTAAATCGAAAGAGGAGACAATTATTTCGTTCCAAAATGAAAGATTTCAGCTTTTTTGGAAAAACCTTTAGTTAAATATATATGCTCAAGCTTCGATACTACACCGTTACCATCATTAAGGCTATAAAAGACAAAAAATTACTAGAAATGCTAGACGACTACACAAAAGGTTTGCATTTAATTGTAAGTAAAGTTTGATCCAAAGAAGCTGAAATATTTCATTTATTCTAAAATGAAGCATTGCTCGATCAGCTATCCAATAAAGAAGAAATTTCAATATCCAACATTAAACGAATCTTTGACGAGAATGTAATCTGCGATTTCAAGTTGGCGGCAATAATTATAGAGAAAGAGACGTGCAATCTTGAAATGGTTCAGTTGACTGATCTTAAGGATGAATGCAATAATTTTATTAAGGATGAAATATACATCAAAATAGGAGGCTACTTAGTCTCTTACATTGACATAAATGACAAAAAATATCTGCATTCTTTAGAGCTTATAAACTTTTAGACACCATGTACGACTTTCTCAGTTTCGCTGATGTTAATTTGAAATGTTCCCGTATTTTATTAGACATTTCGCATTTAGCCTTGATCATTAAATATCAAATACTCCATAATTAGCTGAATAAAAGCTAGCATGACAGAACAAGCAATGTAAACTTGTTACCTAAGAAATTCCAACGATCAATATTCGAAGGTTACCGTGTATAGTTTGCAACAAAAATAATAATAAGCAATTTCCACCGGCAATTTCGCTATTTTCAGATACTTTTAAAGGTCAATGCCACGTTTTCGATAAACTTGAACTGTTTGGTGTAACGCTCGCGATTTTCGGGAACTGTTTCATCACTCTAAGCATGAAATACTGTTATTGTTTCTTGTTTGATTTAAAATACTTTGTGCCATGATGCAATTTTTTGTATAATTTATTTTTTTCAAAGTTATCAATCAAAACATGAAAAGTGAATTAATATTAAACCACCATCAATTTAAAAATTGTCAGCTATTTGGAATTTTTCCATATTTTATGATTTTTATACTTACATATTCCCGGCAGTCTACAATGAATCCATATTTAATTAAGTTCTTTTATTCTTCTACATTTCCGCATTAGTGGTTCTCAAATTTTGGAACCTTTGTCAGTTAAAGAATCTCTTTCTCTCAGTACCCAGAGAAATCAGTTCTTCATTCAAGAAATTCTTTTTCTTCACGTTTTGCTTATTCAAGCATCTATTTATTTAAATTGAGTACACTAATCTCATTGTAAACCAAAGTTAAAGTCTGCTTAAATTCTCGAATTTTCTTCACTCTTATTCTTCCGTTCTTAAGTTTGGGTAAGGCTATGTGAGAATGCCTCGATCATTTGAACTTCTCTGAATACGCTAACTTATCCTTATTACTCTACTTTTATCTTAAGAACTGATATATTATGATTATTTGATTCATCATAGTTGTATTATTGACATTAAAACTTTAATCCAAGTAAATTTTATTGTTCGAGAGATAAACATGCATATTCTCGACTTAAGAGAGGATTTATATTCTCAATTGAAGAATAAATATTCCTGTGCTTATTGATCTGCTATTTTTTTTTTTAATTAGAAGATACTTTTATTAAGAGATGGGTTAATTTGGGTTAGCTTGGGTTATCTTTGTAGATATTGAAAACCGTGCTCGATGGCAAATGCATACCGATATTTTACTCATAGTGCATTAAGTATGTCAAAAGAATATTTTTACCCGTGTTTTCGTAGTTCGAAAGAAAAATTTTTAGACGTTTGCTAATTAAATTTTAACAAAACTTAAAGAAATATTTTTAAACTAATGACGTTCTATAAAATTCGAAAGAGTCTGGAATCCAGCTGACTAACAAGTTTTTTAATGATAAGCTAGATTCGGTTAAACCAGAAGTTGATGTCAGAAGATTATTTCTGTTGCAAAGAGATTACGATCCATTTTATTATATAAGTCTAGAGATTTGCATATTATCTAAAATGATAATCCTCAAACCTTAATTGCTATAAAAATACACGACGTTTCACTAGAACAATGTTTTGGCCTACCTTTTAGAGTAACACTGTATGCTTAATATTTCTACCATGTTTTAGTACCATGGAACTGACACGCACTATAAATTTACTTCTCTTGGGAAAAAAGTGTATTGTATATATTCGCTCTGGCCAAAAGAGTTTCGCCTCGGGATTAAAACGTACACTTTAGTCCCTTAGTATCAACGCTATTTTTTGCATTTAATGAAGTAGGTATATTCTTTCCTAAAAAAAATCTGAAAATAATATTGAAGCAAATTTGTAATTTAGTTGATTACAAAACTATAAGGATGTCGTGAAATCCTACATGACCAGGCGGTTATTATAGGAAGAACTAAATAGAAGATATAAATTTATTTAATATCATCAATTGCAATCATGTAAATATTAACGATAATATTATAAAAAAATAATTATAATAATTTTGTCAAGAAATACTAGCAATTTTTTTACTAATAGGCTTCATGCTTCAGGGATTAAAAGATAATTTTACACACTAGAGGATCAAAGTACGTATTTAATCAATAGCGAGCTGAAAACAATGCTATAAATTGTCATTTTAATGCACGAAATGCAAAAAAATTATTGTCATAGAGAATATTAGCTTGTGGTAATTCTCTGCGCTCTTTCAAGTTGCGTAGCTCAGATGGTGATGATAAGAATGATAACCTGCTAGTTTCGAAACAAATGTGTGTCGATTGATGATCACGTTTAGTACAAATTAATTGGATTTGTAGCAAACGTAAATCTATTGATGATCAGGTTTCATATAAATATCAAAATGGTGTGAAACGCATGACTGATTAGACGCGACCTATTCGGTTTCCTTGAGACAATTTGAGGTTTCAGTGAGGGTAATTTGAGGTTTTCCTTGGAATCACTTTTAAGTTACGTTCTTTCTATTGGCGTATTTAATTTGATTTGGTTTCAATTAACTGATTTTGTTATTTTTAACTAACGTTTTCTAAGGAGAAGTTAAAACGTTTATTGCGGTATTTCCCATAAGGGTAAAAAATTTCAAAAAATTTAACCCCCCAGAGTCTTTTCCGTAAAGGTTCAAATTCAAATTCTTTATTCATGTTTGTACAATAAAAATGTTTACACACGTCAAGATATAAAAATCCAAATAATAGAATGCTGATCAGATTAATTAATTAATATAAAATCATTATAAGGCAGTATACCTATTAAATGTTTATAAAATACTTTAAAATACAATATAATGCACATGACAAAATGGGCAGTATACATATTAAATGTTTATAAAATACTTTAAAATACAATATAATGCACATGACAAAATGCTATAATACTACCACAAGCAACTCAGATGTCATTATTTCTAAAACTATAGGACAAATACTCATTAACACTATAGAATACATTCCGGATTAAAATTTCCTTAACTCTACATTTAAAATTTTTAAAATCAAGTCCCTTGACGCTTTCAGGAAACAAATTATAGAATTTACTTGCCCAGTATCCTGTGCCAGTCTGACACCTCTTTAGCCTCCAGTATGCTGGAATAATGTCACCCTTTTGTCTGGTATTGTAGTAATGTACAAGCTCGTCGGAAGGGAAGCTGTTCAGATTGATCTTTATGTAACAAACAGCATCCAAGATAAATTGGGTCGGCAAGGTAAGGATCCTAAGGTCCCTAAACGCTTGTCTGCAATCGTCCCGGTAACCTAGCCTAAACAAAATTCTCACTGCGCGCCTCTGCAGTCTGAATGATCGGTATGTCTCCGCAGAATGGCCCCAAGCAAGTATTGCATATGAAAGATGAGAGTGGAACAAGGAAAAATATGCGACCTTCATGACATCCCGTGATACACAATCTCCCAGATTTCGCAGTGCAAATAATGCTCTACTCAGCCTAGTGCACAAACTATCAATGTGCGGCCCCCACTGCAGTTTCAGGTCCTTCCGGACACCAAGAAACCCAACCTCCTCAACATCCCCGCCCACATCCCCAACATCCCTCAATTAAAACACCACCTGCTGTGTTTTATTTGCATTCAAAAGCAATTTATTCATCCTGAACCACTCCTCGGCCCTCTCCCGTGCGCCCAAGGCACCCTCCAGCGCCCCCTCAAGAGTACTTGAAGAGAAAGACACCGTGGTGTCGTCAGCAAAGAGCGTATACTGTCTTCTATGGCCGGCAAATCATTAACATATATCAGAAAGAGTATGGGTCCCAGGACATAGCCCTGAGGTACCCCAATGTTAGTCACTCTCTCTGCTACACAACCCCAGATACCCTCACCCTTTGTCTCCTGTTTGACAGGTAAGACTGCAGTAAATTGACACTCTCAGGACTAAAGTTGTAATTCTCAAGTTTCTTCAGGAGGATGCCGTGGTCAACACAGTCAAAGGCCTTGCTGAGATCGCACAGCAGGACAGTATTGAACTCGCACCTGTGAAAGGAATCAATGATGTGTGAGACAAGGTCTAAAATAGCTAATACAGTGTTTTTGCCCCTTCTGAAGCCAAATTGACATTTAGAAAAGTATTCCCTTTCCTCAAAGTAATTGACAACCTGAAGAACCATACACCTTTCCACCACCTTTGATACAATTGGAAGTAATGAGATTGGCCTGTAGCTGTCAGGAAGCCGAGGCTCGCTCTTTTTAAAGATGGGCGCTGCAATAGCCTTTTTAAGAACTGACGGAAAGGTATTCTCACTAAAGCACAGGTTAATCAATCTAGTAAGAGGACCTATAATTATGTTTTTAATAGACTTTATTATTTTTACATTGAAACCAAAAATATCTCGACTATTTTTATTTTTGAGGTTATCTACAATATCCCGGACCTGATTCATAAAAACCGGAACAAAGGTAAATTTATTTATTGTCGAGCTGTGGTTGACTGTATTAGGTAAAGATAACTCTACAAATGGTATGTCCCTGACTAAGTTGCCGGCAATCTCAGTGAAATAGTGGTTAAAGCTATCTGGTCTGACTGTATGATTCTCAGGACGATTGATAGTTCCAGAGACTCCCTCTCGATGACTGTTTATTATATCCCACATGGCTCGTGGTGGGTTGCTAGATGTCCGAATTAAGTTGTTGTTGGACCTAACTTTAGCTTTGCGTATTTCTGCCCTGTATCTTCGTTGTAGTTCCTTATACATCCTAGAAATGTCAGTGTTTTGATATTGTCAGCTTAATTTATGTAAGAAGCTTAGCTGTCCATGCATGATTTTTAATTCATCACTAAACCAATTGATTTTTTGTGGTTTATCTGATCTTACGTTATATGTTTTTTTCTGGAAAATATTCCAAAAATGCATTTTCCATGATGCCAACAAGCCTACAAAATTTTTCATCTACGTTCCTACTACGATCACTCACAAAGTTCCACTCCATCTCACTCATCCTCTTGTAAAACTGCAGCTTACCTTTCTCAGTGATGGGTCGGAAAGTCGCTTTGGTTTTAGTAACAATTTTGCTTTTTATTGGGATCACAGAATCAACCAGCTGTGTCAGGTGGTTGGAGAAACCTAGGTCAAGAACCGTCGCCGAGGAGACCCTCTATGTTATGGTCAAGAAAAATGTTATCAAGACAGTTTCTCCCTCTTGTGGCTTCACGGATTACCTGTTTTAAGTTAAAGCTTGTTAATAGATCACATAATTGCAGAACATTGCCATTTGTATTAAGAAAATTTATATTAAAGTCACGGGCTACAATAGTTTTCCTATTCGTACCCACAAGAGTTAGTATCTACTCTAAGGAATCTAAAAATGTGTCAAACTGGCCAGATGGGCAGTGATATACAGTTAAAAAATTGAGGTCAAGGTCTTTAATATATATGCAAGAAAGCTCTAGACATTTTTCAATATTAAAATTTACACATACATCCAACATATTAAAATGAAAATCTTTCCTTACAAAGATAACCGTTCCACCTCCATTGGAGTGCTGTCTGGTAGAAGAGTTCGCCAATTTGTATCCAGGAATCTGTACAGCCGCAATTTCGTCTACAGTTAACCAATGCTTAGTCAAACAGAGTATGTCAACATTCATGTCCGCTATAAATGCTTCTAGTTTGCCAATTTTGCTTCGCAATGATCTGACATTTGCGTGCATAACTCTTAGCTTTCTTTTTGTAGTGTCTTCCTGCGACTCTGAAGATTTAAAAAATGGTTCCGGTCTTGGTTGGTTTGACAATCTTTTGTTGATTTTGAGGCGAATTCATTTTAGTGTGATCTTGAAGCCTGGATTGCGACCTGCGTCGTCTGCGTTTAGGAAATTCCCAGGCTTCCTCATTTTTATTGTATTTTTTTCCAGAGTCGAGATCTTCTTTAGCAACAACGTCATTGTCAGCAATGTCACTTTCCTTCCTGCCATCTTTGCCATCGCTCGCTAGTTCATTTTGAGTCTCTACAGTGTTGTCGGTTGTGGTTAGATCTTTAAAACTTTGGATTTCGGCATTCTTGTTCTTATTTTCGAAGCTGGGGCCATCTGGCGGCTGGGTGGAATCACAGTTTTCGTCATTTCTGCACTTAGCAGCGCCACTTTCGGAAGCTTGTTGAACATTGTTATCGGAATGTTATGGAATGCGGCGTGGAATTTGTGGAATTTCCTGCATGCTATTAATTTTTGTTAATTGTATATTAAGGGCTTCGTACCTGATTTTCCAATGACAGGCATTTTCCTCCAATAGAATGTTTTTCTTCTCTAGCCCAGTCACTAGCCGTTTTAGGTAATTAATCTCAAGATTATCTGAGATGTTATCCCTACCCTCACAATCGGGTTCACAACACTTTATTCGAGTTTCGTCTATAAATTTGATTTTTCCAGCCCAATATCGAGTCGCACAGGACCTGTGGAATACTCCTTTACAGTTTACACACGTTACTGTGGATAATTTCTTTTTACAACACTTGAAAACTGCTTTTTCGTCAGACGTAACGCTTACACGACGTTCTTGTGTCGACGTCATTTTGCGATGTTAGCATCGTAATCATGCCAGGACATATCGCTGTTGACCGAGACACCGAGTAGTCCGATTGACGGGGATTAAGGAATAGTCGATAATGATGTCAGGGGCCTGTCGTTTTGGCTTTCTTGGCAAACGTGGCCGCTTGTGTTTTTGTCGCATTGAACTGGACCAAATTTCTGTTGCCTCAAGGTCGAACCCTCTCCAGATCTCGATTAATTGCTGTAATTTGCTGCTTTCTGCGGTCATACGTCTCAGCTGCTCGTAAAGTTTTTCCGATCTAGATTGGGAGACAAGGGTACGGTGATCTGCAAAACTGTACACAGGATTATTGGTTTCGGTCAGCAGGTCATTAACATAGATGAGGAACAGTGTTGGTAAAAGTATTGCGCCTTGAGGCACGCCCGCGTTAATGGTGAATGTGTCTGAAATGTGCCCATCAACTGCAACGTGCAGAGATCGGTTCTTAAGAAAACTGGCAAGTCAGCTGCAGAGAGAAGTTGGCAGTCATAAGGACGACAGTTTGTTTAGGAATCCGTCATGCCAAATCCTGTTGAATGTCTTCGAAATATCCAACGCAATCGTTCGAGATTCTCCATAGTTCTCAATTGCCCTACCCCATATATATGTGACAAAGGCCAATATATCTCCTATCGATCTCTCTTTGCAAAAGCCATATTGGTTATCACTAATTAATCTATTGGTCTCAAGGTACTCGAGAAGTTGCTGATTGACTACACGTTTCATAACTTTGGAGATTATTGAAAACAAGGCAATTGGGCGATAGTTTGAGAGCGTGGTTTTCTTGCCTTTTTTGGAACAGGTTGCACTCGAGCGACTTTCCAAGAAGATGGGTATATCCTTTTTCTGTAAGACAGAGAAAAAAATCCGGTCTTAGTTCGTTGGCGTAGTTCTTTAACACGATGAGGAGAGCCTTGCCTTGAGGGACGTTTAAGGTAGAGTGCGATGAAAACGTTTTGGCGAGCATGTTTGCTTTTTCCTTGGCTGTAGTCACCGTGATGACGCGTTCGTCCGTCAAAGGTGGGAGAGACGTTTTTGTAAAGTTATTACTTACTGCCTTTGCTACCGACCAGAAATTCCTGGAGCCACCATATAAAAGCTCTAGATTTTTGCTACACTTGACGGATTTAGGAGCACCTGTGAATGCAATTAGTTATAATTATTATAAGAGATTAATCCATAGCTCCGACCACCATGTAGTTTTTTAAAATTATAAATGCGTCACCTATAGCTTTCCTGCTTTAATATGCAAGAAAGCTATAACGGTCGGAGCTATGCATTAATCTTTTATAATAATTGCAAATAAATCGCATTTACATATTCGCGACCCTGCGAAGTTTTGAGTAATTTGAGAAAAACTGCTAATATTAAGGCCGATTGTAATAAATGCAAGACAGATTTGCTTAAGTAGCAACAAAAACTTACTCGCAGCTAACGAATATTATTTATAAAACAGCAACTTTATAGCCTAATTGTTGAAACAATATATAACATTAAACGAATTGAAGTAAAAGTTTATTTTATAATAAACGGCATATGGTATCACTAAACTATATCGTTCAATTTAATATGAACACGATCAATTATAGACTATTAAAATGAAAGCAAGACATTTAAAATAGCTGAACTATTTTGCATAATGAATATTATTAAAGATGATACTTCACGCTCATTAGTTGCGCTTTCTGCTATAATTGCTATTATCTAGATTGTCCGATAAGCGCAAAATTGAATTACTTTTTTCCTCAAAGCCACAACAACGAGTTGGTTGGATCCAATTTCTTTACAGACATGACTGTTTTTTTTTTTAATTAATCTGCGAAAATACATTATTTTCTTGTACAATAACATTAACATGACACACAGTAAAACAGGTGGACGAGGGCGATGGCCAAGATGGTTATTCCAGGTAGTTTAAAAAGGGAATTAACTTGTAAGATCTGACACGCCTTAACGCTGTTCTTTTGCGGTTTAGACTTAAACGTACTTGAATATTCAGTCATTGAGGCCATGAAAATGAAATTGAACACGTAACTATTAAGTGAATAGTATAGATAATTTCTCCAATTAAGTATTATCCGAGCTTATGGCCCTAAAATTTAAATTTAGTTAACGGCTTTCCATAAAATAAATCGAATTTCCCAAAAGCTTTTAATTAATTGGATGCAAAGTGCTCATACAGGGGAAGAAAATTGGGCACTCTTTAAAAGGCTTCATTGTGAAACTATTTTAGTATGAATCGATTCTGATGCTTTTGATATTCGTATTTTTAGTGGTATTTTTGCCTTCGGGCCTTTAACCTGCTCAATAGCAAGGCGCACCTATTAAAGATATCATTTATCCATTTATGCATGCTTTTTGCCCTACGATATAATGGCACAGTTTTGTCATTTGGCAGTTATAT
>MU186701.1:22879-85545 GCA_016904865.1 Pissodes strobi | reverse complement strand
CAAGAAGATGGGTAGGGATGGGTTTTCCGTAAGACAGAGAAAAAAGCCTGGAAAAAACGGGTGTTAGTTCGTTGGCGCAGTTCTTTAACACGATGGCAGGTTTTCCGTCCGGTCCTGATGCCTTTTGCGTATCTAGATTCTTAAGGATTTTACGAATATCACGGTGATGAAATTTGACTTCTGCCATGGTAGTGTTGATGTTCGATATGGTGGGGAAAGTCTTGCCTTGGGGGACGTCTAAGGTAGAGTGCGAAGAAAACATTTTGGCGAGCATGTTTGCTTTTTCCCTGGATGTATATGAAATCTACATATTTAACAATTCTTGGTTTCTTGTAAATGTTTATCGATAGTTTAAGAAATGTGAAGTGGGTACAGAGTTATTTTTTCTCTTTTGCACCTTCTCTGAGGCTTTATTTCAGGAGCTAGAAAGTTTAAATACAAAAGTTAAAGTTTTTTACTTATTATCTCTCAGATGTATCAGAAAAAATAAACGCGCATCGCAAAGTCAAAGCTGGTAAAAAAATTAGATATTTCTTCACTTTGTGGTGCCCATTTCTTTTTTTATACATCTGCCAGAGAGTACGGTAAAAACTTTTCAACTTTTGTATTGAAACTTTTCTTGTAGCTCCTAAGCATTTAATAAAACACTTTTTTTGAAAAGACCGCGTTTTTCGTTGCCCCCCCTCCCTCCCTTAGGAGGGCGACATCTAGACGTAAAGGGATCGTAGTTTGGGTAGTTTGTTTTGGTGATAGTGTGAGTTGTTCAATGGGGATTGAAATGGGCGTGCCTCTGGAGTCCGTTCTGGGTCAATTTCTTTTCCTAGTCTACATTAATGATGTGCCAGAAGCATTTGAGAATGGCACCAAAGCCATTTCTAGTGTACTATACGCTGATGATGCAACATTTGGGGTTAGAATTGGAGGAGGGGAGGATACCGGACGGATTCTTGAGAATATTCTCTTAATGGCCAGAAATTGGTTTGTGCCAAATAGGCTAGTGCTTAATGAAGCTAAAACGAAAATTGAGACTTTTCAAACTGCAAGTGAAAATAGGGCGGCTGATTCTCAGATAAAGTTCTTGGGTGTTCATATGGATGCTAATCTTTTGTGGACTGATCATATTAATAAATTGTGCTGTAGGTTATGTCAAAATATATATGACATAAAGAAAATTAGATTAACTGTTAATGAAAGTGCTGCTGTCACAACATACCATGGTTTATTTGATTCAACAATGCGGTATGGTTTGTTAGTATGGAGCAGAGCAGCAAATACAAATGTTGAAAAAGTTTTTAGAGTCCAAAAATCCGCAATACGATCAATTGTTGTTGATATTTCTTGTAAACCTTATTTTAAAAAACTTAAAATCATGACATTGTACTCATTAATTATCTACCTAAGGTTAATAAATGTTAAGCAAAATATTAATAAGTATCAAGTGGTAGCAGATACACAATACGAGAGTTAAAAACAACTTGGTGTTAAGCCAATATAGATTAAGTAGAAATAGAAAAAACGAGGAAATAAAACTGTATAATGCTTTACCACTGGATACAAGGAACTTAGTTTTTAGAAAATTCAAAACCAAGATATGTAGCCTCTTGACTGAGTATCCATTATACTCTTTTGAGGAGTATCACACGCTTATCAGAACAGAGGTGCTTTTCTTTTGGCAGCTCCAGCTCTAGATTTAGGATTTTAACTTCTTTGAATTTGTATTATTTTCTTTTTTGTATTTGTAGTATATTTTAAAACGTATGTTTTTACTATTTTACCCATAACAGTTATAAGTACTATTTTAAAATTTATTTGACATTATTCTTAAGATAACTATTGTAATAGACTTGTCTATAATACTTTGTATTCTTAAAGACCAAATAAATATTATTATTATTATTATTATTATTAGTGTTCATAACATCATGGGAGCCGTATATTACAGATATATTTGGCTACTTGATCACAAGGCAATAGTGGCGCGAACGACGCTCAATTTTACTTTATTAAATAGCGATTTCGATTTGAAGAATAAGTGTGCACTGAGCGAATTTTCGTCTCTGTTTCCTGATGTTGGTCAACTAAAAATAGGAATACACTTAGTACACACTAAATTTTCCAATAGAAATCGCTAAAATTATTTATTAATAATTAAATTATATAATTAAAAACCAACTTAGGGATATAAAGTGAGTGCACATATTTTTTGGTGTATTTTATGGTTGACAATATTCTATATATTTTTAACAAATCAAATTAACAGAACTCTAATGTAAATCTACTTTTCATCAAAAATATAAGTAAATGGTCAAAATTTTTATTTGATTCATATTTTAAAGAACGCTGACATAAACAATAACAAGAGTGTTACGGATTCCACAAATGACATTTAATGTGAGACTGCAACAAAGAATCGCAGTAGTTTGTCGCATCTCGGACTTCACTTCACTATAGTTAGAGCACCATCAAAAATCCGCCGTCTCCCTTTTGCTGATTTGCTTCTAAAACACCGTATCTGTAACACCATAAAATCTGCTATAAGAGAGGGCATATCCTTAAACACATTTCTTACAGCATTTAAATCTGCCAGATTTAACAAGAATTTTGGAACTTGTTGCTTCCAGTTCTAAAAAAAAGAAAATATTGAAATCTAAATGAAATATCATCTTTCGAGAAAATACCTAACCACTTTCAAATTTAATGTAGCTATCTATACTATTCATAATTTTGAGAAATTGCTTTTATAATTTTTATTACCAACAGTGTAAATAACTTTTATGCTTGGAAAGAAACTAAGAAGTTTTAGTCTTTTAGTAAAGTTCAATTTCAAATAAAATGTTAATAATATTGCTAAACTGCCATGCAGCATGCATTATAATACCGACACAGCTTAATTGCTGTGCTAAGCTGTTACAGAGATGTCAAAAATTGTATTGATAAAAGTTGGCTATGAAATATAACCGTCTGTCTTAGAATGACATTGAACTTGACAATTTTATTAGAATTATTTTAAAAGAATGACATAAAATAAGACAGACGTTTTCCATTCCATGGCCATCTTTTATCAATATGTATATTTTTTGATACCCTAGTACCCGCCTTCATCCTCTATTGAGGCTGTCTCTACTGGATATTGAAATATTCCTACCTAGGACGAGGAAGGCGAATTAAAAAGTTCTTGAATCCATGCAAATGGTATTGCTGCGTTTGAAAGTTTATATTGTATCGCATCTAAACAATCTCTCTTTTGAAATACTTATTCCAAATTCTGTAATTCCGCAGTGAATCTCCAGAGAACTTCATTCCCAAATGCTCCTGCCATATTCTTGACCTAAAACATTTTTACATACATTATTTAAATGACATGTGCTATCGATTTGTGTATCATTGGTGCAACACTAATGCGGTTGATCTTTGACAGCTTTGAATGTACTTCGAAATGCATGTAAGCATGTCATCAACAATACCATGTGAATTCCTAGGCATATTCATATTTTTCCTACTGGTGGCCGTACTCTGCATTCAGAGAATAAAAATAAAGACAATATTTCTTACTAAAATTTTTAAGTAAAAAATTGCAGACATCTTAATGCCTGTACTAGCCCTAACATATCTACCGTTCATTGTTCAAATGCTGAACAATGAACATAGAGATGTTAGGGCTCGTACAGGCTCTTATTGTAACATTCCTCCGTTACTTAGGTAAATACATACATAATTACGACAAAAATTGCTGCAAACTATATTACATCAGGTATTTTCTTCACTTATTATTATTTAGGCCTCAATTTGAGCGCATTGTTCATCTCTAGGCTCCTCTAACAGTGCTTTTCTATTTTGCCTAATTAAATGGGTTTGTAAAGTAACAACTTACCTTTCAAGATTAGCAGGAAACTAGAAAAAATGTCCTATTTCTTTTTGGCTAGCACCACACACTATATACCTTCGCTTCCCATTATTTGGCAAGGCATTATTTGGAGATTTCTTTGTTGAAAACACCTTATTGTCTCTTTTTGGAATAAAGATGGGACTGAATGGGATATTTTTGACCTGGCGAATAAAAACCGTGCAGGCTTTCATCTAAGAGCTTTCTAGAAAATCTAGAAAAATCGTTATTGTTAGTTTACCCAAATAAACAGACTAAGAAGTAGTATACCTACGGGGATAAATGGTCTAAAAATCACTAAATAAAGTCACAAAGTAGAAACCACAACTCAAAATAAATATGTACTAAAATATGGCCGTTCCATCAGACCAGTTTTTCCGCAGCGTTGCCACGTTTTATTTATCGATTTATTTCACTACTTCTGTCACTTACTCTTTGCTTGCGTTAGATAAGAGTAAAAAATAATTACTTGGCGGGTTGCTGTCGTATGGTGCTGACAACAATCGCCTTTTTTATCACTGGAGGGTGAGCGTAAATAAAACTACCGTGACTATATGCGAACAGAAATCAAACTATATTTCTGTCGTTATACTTAAATCTAAAAGAATTACACTAGGATGTTTTTAGAAATGAATGCCTGACTGAGAGAGCGGACTTAAAAGATATGCCTGTATGATCTGTCTAGATGAACTAACTCTCTCAGTCGAATCTTGTCGCTTCGTCGGCTCGTTTTTCCCTCTCTTCATCCGGATCTCTTTGCCGTTTTGTTCGAGTATACCTATACTTGGGTTTTTCCTGATTGGATTTTATGATGGAAAAGTTTGAATATATTTTACCTTTATGACGGTCGAGGTTTATGAGCTTCAGGCTAGCCGATATGAGATTAATATTTTACAAGGAGGGTTTTCTAGGGCTAATGCATATTTACAATGTCGGCGTTATTGAGGGAAAAACCTAAAAATCTAATATAATAAAAACTACCTAAGGCGAAATCTATACAGGGTGATATGTACAAAATGGTGCATACAGACTAATTTCTAATGTTATATACAAGGCAAGTGTGGGAGACGTAAAGCCGCCACAGCACCCCCCTGCCAGTGATTTAGAATCACGAAAACCCAGCCTGGAAGCGCTCGGGAAAGCGGACATGTCTGCCAGATCCGGAGCTTTGCCAGTCAAATTCCAGCGGGGGAACACCCGTTTGCTGAAATAGTGGATGTCATTCATAAGAAATTTAGAGTAGGCACCCGGCTGGAATGCGCATGGTACACAGCTTGTAAGCTTATCCTGCGAAAAGCACAATTTCCTGCCCGGGAGAATAGCACCGGTGAGATTATAGTGAGGAAATGCGCCAATACCGATCGAGGGATTTTTCAGCCGGGAACCGGAGGCTAGTGAGCCAACGGTAAAGGTTCTGGCTAACTGGGAGCCCACAGTCCACGCGAGGCCGATCAGCGGGGACAAATTTCAAGAGTGGGAAGGGCAAGGCCTAAGAAGCCAAAATGCCGAAGCGCACTTCTATGAAGTAGAAGGGAAACAGTTCGCGGCCTTCAACAAGTTAGTGGACATTTTTACATTTATAGGGAGCAACTACTTCAAGTTCCCAGCTCTACCCAAGCTTAAAGGGCAGACTGCAAAAGTCAACGTGCACCCGCCGCCGATGGCTTCGACCTCCGAATGGCATGGAGAAGAGGAAGAAGAGAAACAACCACCGGTCGCCCCTACCGTAGGCCCCCAGCTGGGGGACGGGCTAGACGAGGTAAGGGGAAAGCTCCGCGCTATGGCAGTGGAGCAGTTCAATTTAAACTCCTTGACGACCGCAGAAAGGGAGGAACTCAAACAAGGCGGGCAGGAAGGTAGAAGGTTCTTTCAGAAGCTGTCAAAAATCCAGATCCGACAAGTTGCTAAAAGCGAGGTGTCGTTAGTGTACTCAGATTTTCAAGTCTCTAGCTAGCTTACAATTTAGATCCTTCGCAATTCAACCTGGACGATCAGGAAGCAGTTCTCTACTCAGCAGCTGTCACCTTGTCTAGTTTAATACAGGAAGAAAATCACCTGTCTCGAGTCGTCACCTGTCTTGGTCAACTTGGGATGCAGTCAAAGAAGCCATAATTAATACATTTTTCGGTAAAAGATCAAACGATTGTGTAATACAAGATATTATTACGTTAAAACCAGAAAAAAATGAAACTCCGCAACAATTTGGTATTAGATTACAAGATGCGAGAAGTTTGATATTTTTGAAAGTAAATATGTCTGACGATACCAGACAACTTAAACTATTAAAAATAAGCGAGTATGGTAATTTAATTCTAAAAACATTTATAAATGGACTTAGTTATCATATGGTAAGGTAATATGCAAATGTAAACAAAATACGAATGCAAAATGCATTAGCTAGAATACAATTAAATGCTCTAGAAACGGATTCGATTATTAATAGTCCGAGAGATATTAATGATGATATTAATCAATTTTTAAATCAGGACTTCAATCCGAACATTCTAACCTCAGAAACTGTTTCAGAGACCCTTGCTGAAATTGAGCAAACAACATCAAAAAACCCTATGATAAAAATCATTCAAGACATACAAGTTAAACCACCTATAAGACCACCTTCTATTGCCAATACTGTACATAGTACTAACGTAAATGAAAACTACACTGAAATGACTTTATTAACAATAAACCTCATCAAATTATTGTCAAAAAATCCCCATATGATAAATACATTAAAGTAGATCGCGAGATATTTGATGGTAATCAAATAATAAACGCAACCTTGCCTACAAATATGGCGGACATTACTGATTTCCTAAAAGAATACTTAAATAAAAAAATTACATACATTTACTTCTTTTCAAAAGATTTAGGTCCTTATTTTCGACAATCTATGACCAATCACTTTAGGAATTTGAAACTTATCGAATGCACAAAATTAATTAATAATGTTGAAGAAAATGAAAGAATACTAATGATTAAATTTCGACACGAAGGAAAAACAAACCATCGTGGTATCGAAGAAACACTAAAATTTTTAAGACATTGATACGTCTAGGGGGGCGACTTTGTAAGGTATCAAAGTCGCCCCTTATGCATTGTCCTGGTCTTAACTATTTTTTCTTTTGCCTTAGATGGTGGGAAAGTATCAGAAAACGGCTGGCACACGATCCTATAGGAATTATACGGATGCCCAACTGAATGACGCATTAGAAAAAATTGCTGATGGAAATACGTCTATATTAGCGGCCAGTAAACAATATAAAATTCCTTTTGGCACTCTACATAATAAGTTCCATGGAAAACATGAAAGTAAAGCTGGGGGACAAACTGTATTTACAAAACTGGAGGAAGAAGCTATTCCCAACTGTGCTCTTCAATGTTCGGAATGGGGATTTCCGCTGGATTTGTTAGAACTTCGGATGTTTGCTAAAAAATATTTGGTTTCAAACAACCTACCTGAAAAAGATTGGGCTCTAAGCCTTAAGTAGGCACAAGTGTAACGCTTCACAGCGTGTTTCGAGGAATATTAACAGAGCGCGCGCAAAGGTTAGCAGTCAGTAAATGAATATTTTGATAATATGACAACAACTTTAAACGGGGTACCACCAGCCAACGTATTCAATTATGACGAGACCAATGTGAGAGATGACCCAGGATCTCGTCGGCTTATCTACCGCAGAGGTATAAAATATCCCAAAAATGTGGTAAATTATTCCAAAACTGTACTACTATTATGATGTGCGGTGCGGCAGATGGAACGTTACTTCCACCATATGTTATATACAAGAGCGAGCATTTATATAACACATGGAAGGAAGGTGGTATAAGGAGCCCCATGTTGTACTAGCCCATGTTGCGCCCAAGGTTGCAGATTTAATCGAACATCTCACGGTTGGATCGATAGTGTAACGTTTGGGGACTGGTTTACGTTCCTTTTCCTACCCCATGCTAGGCGTCTGGAGGGAAAGAAGGTACTTGTCGGAGATAACCTGGTTTCACACTTCAATGATGAAGTGATTAATTTATGCCATCAAAATAATATAGAATTTGTCTGCTTAGTACCGCACTCGACGCACATATGCCAGCCACTAGATGTTGCATTCTTTAAGCCCTTTAGGGTCGCGTGGCGCAAAACTTTGCTAAAATTTAAGATGAGACACACGTCTTCTTCAGGTATTCCAAAAGAAAGGTTTCCATCCCTACTTAAAACTGCACTGGAAGAAATGGATAGTGTTGAGTCACAATCCCAGAATAAACCAGGAGATCATTTGCTATAAGCCGTTAAGAGAAATATGATAAACGGATTTTACGCAACAGGCCTATTTCCATTAGATCGCTTTAAAGTGTTAGATTAAATTCCAGACTTAGAACATGATCTGGCTAACGAAATGAACAACAGCTTAACCAACCTGCTAAAAGAGAAACGGTTTGGAAATAATACGGAAACTCTACATCGAAAAAAAAACAGGCTTAACGTTATTCCAGGAAAAAGTGTTGCTACAAATAATCACTCAGATGACTCAAGATGATGAAATAGTTGAAAGAAACTTGACACTACCGTCAGACGAAAGTACGATTAGCCATGAAGACCCAAGTGCAACAGACGAAATTATTACAGGAAATCTTTAAAAGCAGACATAACAAATTATATCAATAACTGCGAAATCTGCCAAAGATCCAAGTATAATCGCAGACCACCTGATCAACCTTTAGTGCTCACCGAAACACCTAGTAAACCATTTAAAATCGCGCATATTGACACCTTTATTGTCGGAAAACAAAAATCTCTAACATTCTTAGATGAATTCTCCAAATTCGGTCAAGCACTTCCATACCATGGCAATGCCTTATCATGTTACGACCAACTAATAAAATTTTTGGGAAACCAAAACAAATTATCTCAGATAATAATAATAATAATAATAATTCCAGAATGTAGTAGTAGACGAACTTTTAAAAGCACATAATATTAAAGTTCACTTTATAACGCCCTACCACCATAAGTCAAATTCACCTGTAGAACGCCTACATTCTACTTTAATTGAACATATAAGAATATTACGAGAATCAGACCCAAATTTTGATATAACCAACCTAATGCCATATGCCATTATAGCATACAATAACACTATTCATTCTAGTACACATTTTAGTCCACAAGAACTTGTGTTAGGACACAAAAATTCGCGAGATCCCATGAATCTTGTATCATCTCATGTTTATACTGAATATATTAATAACCACAAAAACAATACCCAAATTCTATATGATCAAATCGCAGAAGAATCAAAACAATTAAAACAAAAAATTATTGACAAGGTCAATCAAAATAAAACAACGCAAAATATAATAATCGGTTCTCAAGTATACAAAAAAAAACCGAAGATGGACCTAGACCGTCGAGTCAAGCGATATAAAATACCACGGCTTAAACAGCTACCCAGTTATTATCCTTCAAATTGGGAACAGCCAAAATAACATCGAAACACTGGTCCTTTGTACAACACATCAACTTGAATTCGCTGATTAATCAGTTTTATTCGGTAAAAGCTCAAGCAGAAACGCTTTCCCTTAGCTTAAAAAATGATACTACATATTATAATGAATATTATAATTCAATGACATCACTCTATACTCTTGAAAAACGTATAGAAAATCTAATTAAACAAATTATTCCTACCAATTTAGACATTAGGCACAAAAGAAGCTTATTTAACCCACTAGGTTCAATTATTAAATGCATAACAGGTAATCTAGACCAAAATGATGCAAAAAAAATTAACGAAAAAATAACAAACTTGCAAGTTAACAAAAAATAAGTTGAGAGTCGATAATTTAATCAAATAACGTTATTGGATTCTACAATTAACGCATTTCAAAAAATGATATCTAATATTACCATTAACGAGATGATCTTAAAGACGCGTATTTCTCAAATTGAAGACACTGTTAGAAAAGTAGATATACACAACACTCAATTACACGATTATTTTCGATTATATGTAATCATAAATCAGATTACATCAATATATCAAACTATCTACAGTACCTACGCTAGATAAAATAAAGGTTGCAATAACCTTTGCAAAGATCAATATTCTCCATAATTCGATAGTAGATCCATATGAACTCTTGTCAGAAATTAAGGCATTAAGCTCTCATTTAAGCTCAGATAAATTACCACTATCAATTAATTCCCAAAATATACTGGGCTTTGAAAAACTAATTGAAATTAAGAGTTTCTTAAAAGGTTTCAATATTGTAGCTTTAATCCACTTGTCGATAGTGCTTCGGTCTCGACGAGACTAGTCTCGGTCTCGTCTCGTCTCGTCTCGAAATTCGAGACCGATACTGAGACGAGACTATGAATTATAACTCGAGGCCGAGACTTCTAGGTTCGAGACCGAGAGTCTCGTCACGACAGTCTCGAGTCTTGAAATAAAAATAATTTATAAATAGGATAGTACGAAGATAATAGTTTTTTTTTTAATTATAGGTAACGTACAAAAAATAAAAAACATTTAAGTAAACGAAAATCAAAGAAATCTAGGAAAGTATGCACGCATTTAAAGTACCTACAATTTACTAGTTGCCTACCTATATTTATCAGTAACACAAAAAAAAATATTGAAATAGGTCTAAATTATAGGTTAACGTACAAAACTAAAAAAAAATAAGTAGGTACACCAAAATCAAAGAAATCTAGGAAAGTATGTACCAGGGTGTCCCAAATTCGAACCTTATCATTGAGATCTCGGAAACTAGAAGAGATACAAGGATGGTTAAATGGAGGCAAAGTTGCGCAATTTGATGCTGATCAAAATGCCACCTTAAAAGTTTTAAAATTCCGAAGAGTTTTCAAAAAAGACGAATCTTTGCAACTGAATTTTTATTTTTTTATGACTCTATTTGAATAGATATATCAAAATAAATTTGACATTCTCTTTGCTACTTTTTCTATTCTACAAGATGATGTTATCAGATTTTCAAACCGACGTTTCGTCTTCGAGCTGCTATCATTAACTTTGTTTTTTTGAATACGCCCCTGGATTTTTTATTACATTTAAAAGCTTCTAAGGTCCCAAAGCCAATGATGTATCGAACATATTAATGGCATTTTTCATAAGAACTCATGTGTTAGAGAGAGGCAGAAAGCAGATTTTTGGTCTTATCAAGAAATCATTAAAATGATTTTTTCGAGAAAGTGCGATGCATCATTCGTTCTTGCACATCAGAAGTCTTAAAAACTGATATAAAAAAATCCACTACTTTCTGTCTCTCTCTAACACATGAGTTCTTATGGAAAATGCCAATACTACGAATTTTTCGAATAAGTACGATACATCTTTGGTTTTGAGACCGTAGTAGAAACTCTTAAAATCCGTAATAAATTCCAGAACCGTATTTAAAAAACAAATTTAATGATGGCAGCTCGAAGACAAAACGTCGGTTTGAAAATCTGATATCATCTTGAAGAATAGAAAAAGTAGCAATGAGAATGTGAAATTTAATTTTTATATCTATTCAAATAGAGTCATACAAAATAAAAATAAAATGGAGAATATTCGGTTTCTTTCAAAAATCTTTGAAAGAAGGTGGCAATTTGATCAGCATCAAATTGTGCAACTTTGCCTTCATTTAACCGACCTTGTATCTCTTCTAGTTTCCGAGATCCCAATGATGAGGCTCGAATTTGGGACACCCTGTACAGGGTTATTGGTCATATTTTCACCGCCCATCTAGCTACCCTGTATGCCTGACCTAACTCTCTTAGATATCTACCTGTCGGGTGCTCTAAAAAACAAAGTAAATTCGTTCAATAATTTAAACATAAATGATATAGAAAACGTTATTAGGCAAGAAATAATTAATATTAACAATTACGGTCAAGCCTCGATTCATGGTGCTTTGGAGAAATTGAAGTGGGGCTACAGAGGCTGTCTTGAAGAAAATAGAGGCCATTATGAGCATTACATCGTTAATATCCCAATTTACTTTAAGTATAGGCCCAAACTAACCCAAACTCAATCGTAAAATGAAAAGAATGAAGGTAGCATTTCTTTTGCCATTGTATATTAATTTCCTATAAGAAAAAAAGCTATTAGTAACAGAAGTTTCAATTTCCTTTCAAATTTCATGTCTTGCTAAGCAAAAAATCATCAGACAATTATTGGTATCGATATATGAAGCTTAGAAAAATATATTTTTTATTCAAATCAAAATAATTCAAGAATAGTTGAAGGTATAGGATATGGTATATGAAACATGCCTAGAATTTTTGGAGGAATCCAAAATTCGAATAACACATAGGGCGTTTCATTTTAAAAATGTATTTTCAGTTTATTACTTAGTTATGGGACACTCGGTATATGAAATGTCAATTTTAAAACTAGTTACATTATTTGTATTTAATATATTTTTCTAAAGTTTAAAATAAAATAGCTAGAAGGGCAGTGAAAATATAACTAATAACCCTGTAGGTATCTAAAATAAAATTTACTAGTTGCCTACCTATATTTATGAGTAACGCAAAGAAAATCAAAACAGGTCTTATATAGTTTATAATAATTTCAAATTCACCCACCCGCCGGGGATTTACCTAAAAACTATAGACTAACCAGAGAAGCATTACTATGCACGATGCAGTATTTTTTCTTATGAAAATGTAGTTTACTTACATAGGTATGTTAAAAGTAAACTTAATCCTTTCAAACAGAATCCTTCACTTGCAGCCAATAGCCAATAATAATCCTTCTGCTCTCTGCCAGGTTTACAATCATTTATATTTTTTGCTCAGGAATGCGCGTCATGAAAGGGTTCTTAGGTTTACTTTCGATAATATAAAATATTATGTAGAGTAGACTATTCTGACTACAGTGACTACTCTACTCTACTGATATATTTTTTACTTACCAACCTCCCTACCAATTTTATTACGTCTATTAAGCTTTTTTTTGTGACTTTGTTGTTTAAATTAATTTTGCTTAAAAAATCGACACTGTGAAAAAAGCTAATTATTATTCAAGAACGGAAAGGGTTTGAAAAAAAATAATTTTTTTTGAAGTGCACGAGACTCTCGGCGAGACCGAGACCAAGACCGAGACCAGAAAATGTCTAGTCTCGGCGAGACCGGGACGAGACTCCAAGAATCGAGACCTTGCGAGACCGAGACCGAGACCTCAATAGTCTCGCCTCGTCTCGGCGAGACCGAAGCACTACTTGTCGAGACTGAAATATATCAATATTTTAATCTATACTCAATACCAGTCCCAAATATCAAGTCGTTTCTAATTAACATTCCTTATAAACCTTACCTCGCACTAAGCAACTCTAAGTATGCCTATATGGACCAAAGATGTCTCCAAATTTCGACCAATGAGTACCTGTGCAGAAACGCCCAGAGCATTTACGTGGAAGCCAATCCACCATGTGCCGTTCAGCTGATTAAACAAGGATCAAACGTCACCACTTGCCACCCGTTCAAAATCCAACTGCACGAGATACAATCCACAAATATTATTGATGGAAAATGGCTCGTCACTGTACCAAACCCAATAGTCAGTACGTCGACCTGCCGACATCTAAGGGATAATGTTCCGCTCTTAGGAACCTATTTAATAGAAATACCCAACCAATCCAAGATTCAAATAATTCGGCAAATAAACTAAATCAAAAGAAAACTATTGGGCCAAATTGCCACTGCAGAAAAAGATGTTTTACTGAAATAATACACATACCCTAAACCTAATTGTTCAAACAGCTCTAATGGAAATTGCATAGGTGCAATCAAAGGTAAAAGCAATCGTCACATTTTTTAAAAGAAGCCCATTAGCAACTGCAAAAGAAAAAGAAAAACAAATGAGGTACAAGGAATTAACATTAAAACAAGACGTTATAACTACGTGGACTTCCCAAGTCAACGTAGTTATAATGTCTTGTTTTAATGTTAATTCCTATGAGATGTTTGCTCGAATTTTAGAAATAAAAGAACCAGTAATTACAATGTAAAGCAATCTTGACATTTTTTCGCATGACCTATTAACTAACAGGGACTGGACAATAGTGGCCAATGCATGTAGAGCTTTAAGGTACCCACCCATTCACGTTCAGTTGGCCGGCCGATCATTAGCGAACGGGCCGAAGCCGGGCGGCCAATTTTCAGCACACAAGGTTGCCGGACGATATCGGACTGCCGCCGGCCCATTTTTAATTTGGTTTAAAATTTTATTCTCCGTCCAATTCAGATAATAAACAACATGACCAACCAACCATCTTTTATTTAAGAATTCATCGAAATTTACCGTGAACGTAATTGTTTATGGCAAATAAAGAACCCTGCGTACGCCAACAGATCTCTAAGAAGTAAATCAAACTTACTACTGCTGTTTAAAACAATAGATAACGAGGGCACTATTGATGTAGTCAAGAATAAAATAAACAATATAAGAAGCGCATTCCGAAAAGAATTAAAAAAAGTTAAGGAGCAAAGAAGAAGTGGACCTCACTAGACGATGGTATACGCCTTCATTATGGTATTATGGTGGTCTCCTTCCTGTTCACAGTCGAATAAACAATGTAGAGAAACAATCTCCTCATGCAGTGACTTTCAGGAAGAAAACTGTAATGAAGAGAGGCAAGTCCAGGAGGAAAATGAAGTAAGTATTCAAACTTTTTTTTGAAAATTGAAATATTGAAATATGTTTCTACTACAAAATATTTATCAACAAAGAAATATGTTGTTTACAAGAAGTTATCTTGCCAAGCAACTTTTCCCGTAGTCCTATAATAAACCTTATATTTCGCACGATTCTCTTTTGCATTTCCACTTCGTCCAAGTTGCAAACTTTGTATTTGTCTCCATTCGCGGTACGCTATTTCACCAGTATCTAATATTTCTTGATAAAAAGATTTTGCAGGCGTATATGACGATTTTGCACGTCTGCGCAAAAAAATGTATATCAATATATATTTTTTTTGGATCCATATTTATTTCAGTGCGAAAATCTCTAAAGCTGTTTGCAAGAATGTCAAACGCATTTTCCACGACACGCCTAGCTCTACTAAGGCGGTAACTGAAAATTCGCTGTTCTGGACTCAAATGTTTCTGGGGATATGGTTTTAAAATATTATCGTGCAAAGCAAATGCGTCATCCGCTACAAACACGAAATTTAAATTCTCAGCTGTATCTCGTAAACTCGGAGGGTCCAAGGTTTTCCTCATTAGTTTATCATGAAAATCGGTGTAATCGAAGACGCCACCATCTGACACTCGTCCATTGCAGTCCACATTAATGTAAACAAACTCATAGTTAGCATTAACCAGTGCCATTAAGACAATACTACAGTAGTCTTTTTAGTTAAAATAATAAGAGCCACTATTTTTTGGTTTAACAATATGTATGTGCTTTCCATCCATCTCTCTCTAGGTAATTTTTTTATTACGGTCGTAGTAGAGCTGGACAATGTAGAACCCACCAATCTATTATCGCCATCTGCATCGACTCCTTCAGTACCAAGCAGAACATGTACACCAACTGCGCGGAAGACGGCGAAACGACCAAAAAAGGATTTGATGCTCGAGAAAGCTCTCGAAGTATTAAGTAGAGCCACGCCCGATACTGAGTTTAAAACTGTTGGTGTAAATGTAGTATGGAAACAAGAACGGATGGCAGAGGATCAGAGAATTATTGCAGAACATTTAATAAATACCATTTTGCACTAGGACATTACAAAAAAACTGAATGACAATACATCTATAAATTTACATGCTAAAACATCAACTGGTGCAGATTGACATACTAATATGTTTGAAAGTAGTTTCATGCATTCAACTCAACAAAACACACCTTTCGATCATACTCAGCTGCACTCACACCCACGTCTTCAATGACAAAATACATACACTCCATTACTATCACTTAATGAAACACAAACACAGCCACATTTTCGACAATTAGGGAATCAAACAAATTTGATCACAGAGGAGTCCACTTTTGATATGAACCAATATATTCATCATCACCATCAATAAGCCTATTGTAACGTCCACTGCTGAACATATGCATTCCCCAAATTTTGCCACTCTTCCCTATTCTGTGCAGCTTGCATCCAGTTCGTCCTGATTCTCTTCATGTCATCCGTCCATCTTGTTGGGGGTCGCACTCTACTTCGATATGCCTCTAGTCTTGGCCTCCACTCGATAATCTTTTTAGTCCATCGTTCATCTTTAATTCTCGCAACGTAACCCCCAGTTCCATTTTAAAGAAGTTATTTTCTTTACTGCATCTGTAACTCCTGTCCTACTCCGTATTTCTCTATTAGGTATCCTATCTCTAAGCCAAATTCCCAGCATTGATCTTTCCACTGCTGTGTTGTTCTTATTTTATTAATAGACTTTTTGGTTAGTGTAAGGTTTTCGGTTCCGTACGTCATGACAGGCAGGACACATTGGTTATAAAGCTTACGCTTCAGACATATAGGAACATCAGACCTAAATGAATCTCTGAGATTGCCAAATGCTGCCCATGCCAAGCCTAATCTCCTGAAAATTTCACAGGTCTGGTTATCTCGACCTATGCGAATTTCATGGCCTAAGTATTTATAGGACATCACTTGTTGTATTTTAGTGTCACCTAAAGGTATGTTTTTAGATACTCCTAGATTAATCATAAATTGGGTCTTTGATATGTTGATTTTTAGCCCAATTTGACCTGATGCTTGGTAAAGTCTTTCAAGAGATCTTGTGGCTTTATCAGTACGGTCTGAAATTAAAACTACATCATCGGCGAATCTGAGGTGGCTGAGATTTTCGCCATTGACATTAATACCCATATTATCCCAATCTATCCGTTTGCACATATACTGTAGTAATGTAGTAAATAATTTAGAGGAAATTGTATCGCCCTGTCAAATTCCAAGATTTATATTAAATTTGTCGGTATCGGCATTGAAAAATTGAATTTGAAAAAAATACTGTTGAAATTGCCAGTACCTCCAAAGAAACAGTAAAATACCCAAATAGATTTTCTTCTATAAAAAAGACGTTAAAGGAAAGAGTCATATATGTTATGAAAGAGATACATAAAGAAAGCATGGAACAAAGAAAAACTGAATTTTGCAGCCTTGTTGGGATAAGGGAGGAAAATAAACAGCGCCATGAGCAAATAATGGCTGTAATAAAATCGAAGAAAAATAAATCTGGAGAAAAAAGAAAAAAAGAAAGTGAGAGTGACTAGATTGTAGAAGTTTCTATAGGTTTTTTATTATCCTACACTAATCAATAATAATATTTTACTTTGCAAAAATCCTAAACAAAGTCATTTTCAACACTTTTCATGGACTTGGTGTATATTACGCAGTGTACACAAGAGACAAACACCCTATATCTCTGCTGTTATGTGTTATTTAGTTGTCGACTTATTATTTATATAACTTATTTAGTAAGAGTTCCATCAGCAACCGTTAACGCAATAAACTTTTCATTCAATATTTAATTTGTTTACCACCCTTCTATGTACAAATTGTTCAGAGATGCAGTACTTAAAATATATGGATACTGTCCTGTAAGCAATACTTTCCAGTTACCATCACTCGCTTACAATAAGGAAATGTGTTTCCACCCTTAAAGGGGATTACTTAGAACATGGTATTTTTAAGATCATAAATTGCCAAATTAGAAGATTTTTTGGCTGCTTTAGGTTCTAAATGGAATATAGAAGTAACGTCTCATGCTTTTTTTATGTATGCGCCATAGACCACGAAGGGCTAAGGCCTAGAATATACCGGTGAGGGTACCGTGACCTGTTATATAGCTTAAACCGTCAACGTTGTCCAAGTATCGAAACATGCACACTTGGTGCACTTCACGACACCTTTTAGACAACGCATTAGTACTTCCACGGTCGTTATTGTAGAACTACAGTAACTACTACTTTTTTGGTTCTTCGGCCGGGAATCGAACCCGGGTCTCCCGCCTGACAGAGGGGGATATCGAACATTGTCAGAGCGTAAATGGAATTCTATCAAGCGATTCCCATTGACCAAAGACATTCAAATCTTGCACAGATATCTAGTAAATCAAAGTGAAATATTCTCAAATAAGCTGAAGTTAAATGCCGATCGTTCTGCATATTAAGGACTTTCGGAGGTATCGTTAGTGATAACGATCATTTTGAATCGCCGAAGGGTAGGCGAAATGCAATATCTATTAGGAGATTATGATAAAGCAAAAGGAGCAAAACCGGAGGCAGACACAATCAAGACTCTAAGCGAAACCGAAAGGAAGCTCACGGAATCAATAATACGTTTGATAATCAAAGGAAAAAAGGCCGCGACATAAAAGTACTTCTCACGAAAAAATTACAGGAAAATATAATTCTATTGACCTCCTTGGGAGAAAGTTGTGGGGTCGATCATATGTACCCGTATTTGTTTCCAACTCTGCGACATTCATGCGGATAGAGAGCTTATGATCTTTAGCTAAGTTTGCGAAATCAGCAGGATGCGCTTATCCCAGCACAATAACTTCCATAAAGTTAAGGAAACATGTTGCTACAACTGTCCAGCTTCTTAACTTAAAGGAAAATGAATTGGAGTCGTTCGCCGAGTTTATGGACCATGATATCAGAGTGCATAGACAATATTATCGTCTTGAAGATGAAACAGTTCAGTTGGCGAAAGGAAATATAAATACTGTAAAAGGAAAGAGTTTGGATTAAATTACTGTAGATGATGAAATAGGTGACTTGTCGAAAGAAGATGACAATAACGGGAATGAGAAGGAAACTGACTAGATCCAAAATTCGCTTGCAGAAATTTCAAATAATAGAGAAAAAGAAGAGGTTAACATTCAAGGTAGGAGAAGCGAAGAGAGCAAAAGACGCATTTTATGAAGTTATCGCTACCAATGCCGCTGCGGACGAACGAGGAAAACAACGCCAAGGCAGGATCGTCAAATTGTTCGTATTGTGAACCGGAGCAGGACCCTTAATGCCACCAAAACCGCCGAAGCTTTCAAGCAGCAAGCAAACCGCAAGACGTAGACTCCACGACCATGAACTCAGGGCCCGCCGGCGTGCTGCTTGCCATGCTTTGCAGGCTACTCATAGAGCTTCTAGGAGGCGATGGGCTGAACGTCATGCCAACTGGAGGTTAGCAGAATGGAGTAAGTGCATATTTAGGGATGAATGTTGGTTTAATTTCTGTGAGTGATGAACGAGTTTTAGTATGGAGAGGAATAAATGAACTAAATCTGGAACAAATCATGGATGCAAGAGTATCGTTTGGAGGTGGAGGGGTGCTTGTTTCGGGTGGTGTGATGATGAATGGGAAAACTGATTTGGTCGTTTTAGTGGGAGAATCGATGAATGCTGAAAGGTATCATTAGTGATTCCTTTTGCACAAAATTTTCGGGACAATTTTGTCTTAGTGGATCACAATGCTCGTCCACATAGAGCCAGAACCGTCCAAGAAGTTTTAAGGGATAAAAATATCGAAAGAATGGATTGGCCTTCAAGATCGCCAGATATGAATATAGAACACGTGTGGAGTCGAATGAAAAGAAATATGAACGACGGTGAGCATGTTTTCAATAATTTTGTTGAATTGGCAGATGCAATACGAGATGAATGGAGTGGACACCCTGGATGAACATGCTAAAGAATGTACAGGGTTGCTCGAATTCGAGTCTATGTATGGGGATCTCGAAAACCGTAAGAGATACAGTGTCGATCAAATGAGGGCAAAATTACGCATTTAGGTGCATATGCCATTTAGAAAGTTTTAAAATTCCGAGTATTTCCGGAGATATCCGGAAAAATCGAAATTTTGAAAAATCGTTTTATTTTTTCGTGGGCTTATTTAAAAACGGATTTCAAATTAAATTGCATTTTGGCGTTGCCACTTTTTCCGCTCTATCCAATGGTGATATCTAGTTTGGAATCCGACGTTTCATCTTCAAGGGGTCATCATCAACTTTCCTTTTTTAAATACGAACTTTAATTTTCTTCATCAGTTTTCAGATGATATTGACATTATGAATATGAAAATGTGTTTTTATTTTTTACTATTTTTTCAATTTTTATTTTTATTTTTTTAATCATTTATTTTGCTTTGGTGTAATTTTGTATAGCTTAAGTTACTTTTGAATTTTTTTATATTCTATAAAAATATTTTATTTTGTTTGTTGTGAAGTGAAAAAGCGGAGCCTTTATTTTTAATAAAAATAAGAAATAGTGAAATTAAATACAGGTTCGTTTATCTTTTCCGAGAATGCAGTCCTGAACTATTATGCTAATTAATAAGTTGCTCAGTGCAAAGTTAAAATATTTTCAACTATTAGCCAACAAAAGAAAATAACATAGATCAATATCAACAATTCATGATAATACAACGTGATACTATACATAGATGACAAAACACACCTATCGAAATTCTGATTATAAATTTAAAAAAATATATTAAAATTTTGTAAATATTCAAGAGAAATACTCGATATGAATACGCGAAGACGCCTGAAAGACTGAATCAAAATGTGTATAATATTTTCCAATATTGATAGCAATAATTATTCTTCCCAATATCAAGAGAACATTATGGATCTGCCTTTGCATAAAGAAATCCAGAATGTTATATAATAATATCTATAGATGAATTATAATTTGTTAAAATCTAGATATTCGCACTAGGGTAGGACATTCAGTAATAATATCTGGCGTTACAGATCACATCCGATCCAATAAAAAATTAAGACAATAATATTATTATCATGATCATCATTAAGAAGGCAACAGCCTAGTAATGTCATAAAATGTCCTAATCTGATGCATACAATTTCCATTTCTACTTTATTTATGTGTCAATGAAACTAACTGAACAAAACAATACAAAAAAACAAAATAAAATATTTTATAAAACATAAAAATTTCAAAAGTAACTTAAATTATTCAAAATTATCCCAAAGCAAAACAAATAATTTGAAAAAAATAAAAATAAAAATTAAAAAAAAAATGATTACAAAAAAAATAAAAACACGTATTCATATTAAGAAGGCCAATATCATCTGAAAAACGATAAAAAAAATTAAGTTCGTATTTAAAAAAGAAAGTTGACGATTACCTCTTGAAAACCAAACGTCAAATTCTAAACTGGATACCACCATTGATTGGATAGAGCGGAAAAAGTTGTTTGAAATCCGTTTTTAAATAAGCCGAGGAAAAAAATATAACGATTATTCAAAAAATTCGTTTTTTTTCGGATATCTCCGGAAATACTAGGAATTTTTAAACATTTCTAAACTGCATATTATTAGACACCTAAATGCGCAATTTTACCTTAATTTGACCGACACTGTATCTCTTACGGTTTTCGAGATCCCCATACATAGACCATACATATACCCATACATACTGATCGAAGAGTTTGAAGATTTGGGACCAATAGGTCGAAAACCAGTTTTTTTGGACTCAAGTCATGGTGTTTATGCTAAGGTGCATCTACACCTCTTGTAAAATGCCAATTGCATACTTTGTGTGTGGAACATCAATGAACTTTCGAGAATTAAAAGAATTACACCTAATAGCCATTAAAAAAGCAATGTCGGTTAATCTCCAAGTACGAGCAGTCATTTGCGACCAGGGAACAAATTATCAAGCCGCTATGAGGAGTCTTGGTGTAATTGAAACCAACCCATATTTTTATTGATGATATGAAAATATATAGCTTATACATCCTCCATTTATTTAAAAGCTGGAGGAACCACTGGTTGCAGACTGACTTTTTGTTTCGTGTAAAACGGGAATCTTTTGATGACATCAGAAAAACATACCAACTTGATATACAAAGTACCACTGGCAGATGTCTCATGAAAATAACCCTAAGTCACATTAATCCAGGACCTTTCCAAAAAATTAAGTGCTCTCTAGCTCTGCAGATTTTCAGCAGAACAATGGCCGCTGCTATAAGAACAGCAGCTAATACAGGCCAACTGAACAGCCCTACTGCAGTAGATACGGCCATTTCCTGGAATTAATGGACAACTTATTTAACACCATGAACAGCAAAAATTTGTATTCCAAAAATCCATTTAATTGTGCCATCTCAGAAGAACGACCTTTAATTGAAAATACAATTTCATTATCGAAATCTGTAGTAGAACATACCTACAAAATCACCCCAAAAGGCCCAGAAGCACCACCGTGTTTCAAAGGAATGACCCACACCTTAAATGCTATACTCTACATGTATAAAGATCAAAAAGGACGAGGTTATCCTTATATTTTAACAAACCGCTTGAACCAAGATATTATAGAGAATTCATTTTCTTCCTACAGACAGCGAGGATGCTTCAATCCTAAGGGTGCGAACATACCGAAGATATCTCGATGATCGCGGTCGCGGTCGACGTCGATGTCTCTACCTCGATGTCACATCGATATAAAACAAAACATTACTTTTCAATGGGAGCGAACACAGCAAAGAAGCTTCGATCCTATCACCCTCACTTCTTTACCCCGATATCGATGCCAGAACAAAATATTTTGTTTTTACATATCGGTCATCCAGCTAGAGTGTCTGCTGATTGGTTGAAATTAAATAGTTCGTCGAACTCAAGTACAGACAAGTCAGCGGGCCGCACAGCTACGTTCAGTACGATTTGAGTTAATAATACGAGTATACGGAAATGGATAAAGATCACCTCATTGATTTAGTGTTTCGTGTAGTTCCAATATGGGATAAACGTCACAAACAACACCACAATCGACATGTTTTAGCACGAGAATGGGAAAAAATTTCTAGAGAAATGAATACAACAGGTAGGTTTGTTATTTTTTATTCTTATACATTTTTTTACAGGAAAAAAAAGGGAACATACCTATTTTTATTTAGGTATGATTTTCATATTTGTAACGGGTTAGCTTCAAAATATTGTGTAAATTTCTGTCGAACTAATTTTGCTCTATTTGTTGAGGGATTATGTGATCTTGAGCGTTGCAACTGACATTTAGTCGGGATAGGGGGAAGATCCAAATTATTTAATAAGTGACTTTCCTTATCAATTAGTATGTTATGTAGAATGCATATTGCCTTAATAATATCATCGGCAGTTTTTTCGTGGGTTTCTATAGCGCCGCTTAAAATACGCCATTTTGCAAATAGAATCCCAAAGGAACACTCTATAGTTTTTCTAGCACGTGACAACCTCTTGTTAAAATTTTCCTGTGACATAGTCAAAGATTTTCCCGAGTATGGTTTCATAACATTTTAAGAGGATAAGCTTCATCGGTAATAAAAACATATGGAGCTTTAACATTGGAGTTTGGCAGAGTTTTTTCTTCGGGTATTTCTAATTTGTTAGCTTCTAATAATTTTGAAAGGCTTGATGCTTGAAAAGTTCCTCCATCGCTTTGTTTTCTATACGCACCGACATCAATGGATATAAATCTATAGTGATCATCACAAAGCCCTTGTAAAACTATAGAAAAAAAATGTTTATGATTAAAGTACATTGATCCTGAATGGGCAGGACACTTAATTCGTATATGTTTCCCGTCTAAGGCCCCAATACAATTCGGGAACTGCCAAATACGTTCATATCCTTCAGATATTCGTAAAAAGTCGAAAGTTGTTGGTTGCTTCATATGTATTGGCTGAAATGATTGCCATAAGGTTTGACATATTTGTTTTACAATTACTGCAACTGTAGTTGCTCCCATACGAAATGCAAACGCCAATGATTTAAAGCTGTTACCTGTGGCAAGGTACCTGAAAAAATAAACATAATATAGGTATCTTTATAACGATTTTAAGAGGGTGAAAAACTATAGAACCAAAACACTGTACGAAACAGGAATTAGCTACACTTCATTTTCTTTAAAAAGAACAATCGGTGTTGTTGCTATAGTACTCCTATAAAAAAATCTTTGTTTCAGGAAATGACGCTAGAAACTGTTGGAAAAATCTACGGCAGGAATTTGGAAAACAATACAAAAAGTACCAGGGTCGTTCAGGAGATGCCGCTCCTGATGAGAATGAGAACCAATGGCCGTATTTCCGAAAGTTAATGTTCCTACAAGATCAGTTTACACCTCGGGATACTTCCAGCAATTTAGAAGTCCCCGCTACTGAAACTTTAACGCAGAGTGAGATGCAGGGATCTATCAGTGACTCAGAAACGTCGAATCAAAGCGATAGTTTTGGTGCCGTATCAAATATAACTGAGCCTTCTTCTGATCTCGATTGTGCACCTCCAACTCCACAATCTACAGTTCACGCGACCCCATCAACATCAACCAATACTTCTGAAAAAGATTACGCTGTGACGAAAACTGGTTACAAGAAAAGAATTACGGCACAGGTACAAATAGGCAAACAGCTAATTGATCTGGAAAAACAAAAGATTGCATTAAGAAAAGAAAAGTCAACTACAGTAAATGATGAAGATGTAGGATTTTTTAATTCTTTACTACCCCATGTAAAGCAGCTCAGCCCGAGAGATAAGTTGACTTTCAGAATGCAAGTCCAGCAAACGTTGTTTAATCTCCTATTTCCACCCGAAGAAACGCAAGTAAACACTAACGTACTGCAAAATTACCAACATACTAATCTTAATCAAGAATCTTTAGAGGAATCGTTCGTTTTTCAAAACTTGTAAGAATATGTGTGTAATAAAACAGTATTGTGTTAGGTATTTATTGATTCACTTACCTTAATGTCACGACCAATCTTTCTTCAGCCAAAATTGGGTCAGTATGATAATTATTATATTTGCAGACTTCCACTTCTTCTCTAATACTATCATGAATGTAATAAAACGTATCAGGTGTCATTCTCAGATACTCAAAAAATCTCTGTGGGTGATTTTTTAATTCTTTGAATAAATGGTGATATTCTCCCAGATTTTGGCGTTTTTGGTTAATTGGATGTACATTATACTCACGGTTGGAGCTGTTACACACCAACCACCACTTTGCGCTTAAAGACATAGAATCATCACTGCTATTACTGCTACTATTCATTTTAACATTAAAGTTCACATATATAAAATAAACCGAACTCAGTGAGGTGGCGAGGAAGACTGACAAGGAAACCTCTTTGGTATGTTTCCTAAGCATCCATGTAAACTGAAACCGCGATTACGACATCGACATCGACCGCGACCGCGATCATCGAGATATCTTCGGTATGTTCGCACCCTAACCCTACAGTACCTTCATTTAGAACAACGTTTCGTTTTAGTTCTTAAATAAACCTAATGAGCTTTTCGGATCTATCAAATTGCGAAATGGATACTGACGGTAATTTGGTTGCGTATCCTAGTGAAGCTCTGTTACCTACCCAAGACTTAAATCAAGACCAAGACGTAGCCGTTGATGATTCAAGCTCCGAAGCTGCTTCGTCATCAAGCCACTCTAGCAGCGTTTCCTCAAAGTCTCTTAATAAAGATATGTCTATGTCATCGACGATAACTCTAGAGGACTGTTCAAATGTGCATTTTGCCGCGTCTGGACAAATTCAAATGTGTTAGATATGAAACTACGTTGGTGTCTACGTCCTACAAATATCACGCAGATCACGACGGCTCCGCCATTTTAGCAAAGTTTGATGGGTTAAAGTTGACTAACTAAAGTGAGTTTTATATCAATATGTGAGGAAAATTGCATAGAAAAAGATTACACAAACTGGAAGAAGTTTTTCCAAATCTGTAAGTTACCAACTAAGAAAATCCACTCAAAGATTTAACTCAATTTTAACTATTGTTCGCTAGTAACAATAGATGGAATGCCTATTGTTATTAAACCCGAGATCCTATAGAACATTCCTTATCTGATAAAGACGGAAATTGCTTTGTGGACTGTGTATATAAATATTTTGTGCTTTGGTTTATTTTTTAAATATAGACATTTAGCCAGTTTTAGACAGGGCTGTATTTTAACTAATTTTTATTTACTTCATCAATATTCTAAATGGCAGAAACTTTTAAATGCTGTAAAAATAAATTAAACAATAATTGGATTTGTATAGCGTGTCATAATATTTTTCATCCAAGCTGTTGGAAACGTACCAAAAATTATAAAATAATATCTGATAATTTATTTTATTGCTCCACATCAAGTCAGGAAGTCTCAGAACTTGAGGATAATGAAGCGATTAAAACTTTACAGCTTTTGGTGAATTAATTAAAAACTGAACTGACCCAAAAGGACTTATATATTGCCCGATTACAGAGAAACTCTCAGGCTTGTCAAGAAGACTTCTCTTCTATAAAGAAGGAGTTGCTGAACCAGATGAGAAAGTATGAAGAACAGATCTCAAACTTACAAGTAAAGTTTGAAGAACAAAATCTAGAGCTAATAAAGTATCGGGATATAGTATGAACAGACAATGAAACACAAACATCTCTATCAACTACTGAAAAATGGGCTCAATCATATAATTCAAACAAGTCTAAATCAAGCCAGACAGTAGCTGTTTCCAGTGTTTCAATGGAGACCCAAACTTTCAAGAACCAATGCATGGACTCCGAGGTGCAAACTGAGAATGAATCTGTGTCAACTTTGGCATTAGAGTTAAACATGTCAATGTCAACTAAAAATTCCTCTTTGAACAAAACTACTATTGACAAGTTTCAATATGACTTTCTAACAACTGATGTATGTGGTGTGAGTCATTCCAAGAAGCAAACTATACCAGAAAACCCTACTAGCCACACAGATACAGGACTAACTAAGGAAAATACGACAGATTGGAACAATATTGATAATACAAATAATAAAAATAAAATCCTACTTTTAGGTGATCAAACTGTATGTAGGATTAGGAAGACTGTTCTTGATTGTCGTAGTGTAAGAAATTTTAAAATGCAAACAATAGTAAAACCCAATGCATTAAGTGAACAAATAATCGATAACCTTCGTAACTTAGCAAAAGATTTTAAGGAAAACGATATAATAGTAATCCTTGCTGGCCTAAATGATTTTTTCAAGAAAAAAATACCTTCTTTTAGGGAGCTAAACTGAAAATTAAAAAAATGTGAATGCTAACATAATCTTGGTGTCTGTACCCTTTCTAAAATCAAACACTGTCTTGAATCATATGATTATAGATTTAACTACAAGCTAAGTGAATATGCTTTCCAACTTGACAAATTTTTACCTGGGTATGTGAAGTATTTAGATACTAATAACCAAAATGCTGATTTAAACTCTTAATATTTGTCAGTGGCCCGTTTAGAGTTTTAGTTTCTTTATGAAATAAAGTGTACGAATTGTTTTTATTTGCGGCGTTTCATTTGACGTGTCTAGTTGTTTTTTTTTTCAGCATTCAGTTTTAACGGAAAATTCGGAGTAAATTTTACCGGTGGGATTTCATTGTAGCAAGTTTCGGAAACAGCGCGGGGACTTCCACCTCGGTCTGTGTCGAAGTTGGTGGCGCCCAAACGAACTAGACGTCGGAGCCGCGGCGAATTGCACGCACGCTAAACAACTTGCTGCAGAACTCTACGTCTTGATCCCTCCCAGTGTCTATTATAGTGAAGGAGATCTGGTCGGATTCGGGTAGGTGGTTTACTCTTATTCTTGGTGGAACTCGTCATAGCTCCACAAGCTATTTAACAACGTACAATTTAATTCATAATTTCTTTTTTAAAATTAAAAAAAAACAATAAAAATCGTAGTTTTTTTATTAAAGAAAAGCGCGTGGCAATTTTTGGTGCCCAACATGGGGCATATTCAAATTAATCACCACCGAAAACCAAATTCACCGACCACCGACCAATTTTGTTTTTTTTTTAGTAAAATCCTGAGATGAGCCAAATGAAACGATATGTATATTTTTATAGTGCGCATTTTCAGGGAATACGTTTGCTGATGTAATATTTTCATTTTTTTTAATCAGTGATTACGCCCTTTTTATTTGACTGAATTATTGTAATGTTTTTGCGGCTTGTGTTTTTATGCGGATGTTATTGAAGTATTGATTAGCGCAGATGTATGCTAACCTTCTTTGTGACTTTATCGTTATCGAAATTATGATAGTGCAATGTATTTGCGTATCGCCCTATTGAGTTTTGCGTATCTCATCCCCTCTTTCTCTCCTTAGTGTCTGATTTGTGTTTTTTATTAGTCGGATTAATATGGATTTTAATATGCGAGGTAATTATCTTAGGAAAGAGATGCTCATTTATGAGCTTACAATTCGTGGATTGCCGGCCGAAGAAGACACGTCGGTAGACGCGTTACACGCCGCGTTGCGTCCAGTCATACAGCTGGAGAAGTGAAGGAAAGCCCTGAGTTATCCGCCGTATGACCTTGATTTCTTGTCAGGGCGGGATTACATCGTGAAAACCTTACACGAACTTAAAAACTCCATTAAAAAGGTTACGGAACCGACCGCGAAAACCAGGTTCGAACGAATCCAAACGCTGCTCGTTCATTTGTTAGGTCGTACCGATCGTATCCCCGCCTCCAGTTTGGACGCGAAAGATACGGAAGTTCATGCCGGGTTGGTGTCGCAGATACTAGCCACCTTGGATGCTTTGGAGCAGTCGTTGAGGAGCGACCCCTACATGAGTCTTTTGTTGGAAAAATCGCCGCGGAATTCGGACTTGGAAGCGGTAATGTCGGATGGGTGTGCTGATGCAACTTGGCAATCGCTCACAAAACCTACTGTTTCGACGCCATGCTCTCATTCGCAGTCGGTAAGCCCGGCGTCAAGTTTCAAGGAGCAACGCGTGGAGAAGTGAGGTCTTAAGTTTTCGGGAGATACGAAACAGATTTCAGTACATAATTTTTTAGAGCGCGTTTCGGAACTACGTGTCGCTCGTGGGGTTACGGAGCGCGAATTGTTTGATTCGGCCATAGATTTATTTACAGGTAAGGTGTTGAATTGGTTTCGCGCTAATCGAGCTGGGTTTTCCGATTGGGGAGGTTTAGAGTCACTCTTATGCCGACACTATGAACCGCCAGATTATCGCTAGCGTTTGTTTAAAGAGATTCTTGAACGGACCCAGGATACGACGGAGAGTATCGTGGATTATCTTTCCAGAATGAATGACTTGTTCAGGAGTTATGGTGGTATGGCAGAGGATGTGCAGCTCGACATAGTGACTCGCAATTTATCTCCATTTATACCACCCGGTGGTCAATACCTTCGAGGAACTGGAGGTAGAGTGTTTGAAATTGGAGGCCAAAAAGTATCGGGCCGATCATTACGTTCCGCCTTCTAGGAAACGACAGGGGTTTGTGGAACCCGATTTTGCTCTTATTTCAGCGGACACATCCACTTCTTCCGGAGCAGAGGATACCCCCATCCTATCTATGAGGTCCGGCAGCAATGCTCACCACCTTTGCCTGCGGATTCTCGTGTTGGAATTGCAATCGGGCAGGTCATCTGAGCCGTGAGTGTCAAAAACCCCGGAAGACTATTTGTTATCGTTGTGGCGCTCCGGGGTGACCGTTAGGTCTTGCGCGACTTTCCCAACCAGAATCTGCTCGTCCTCATAATCGCTCATGCGCATGGTGATGAGCGTCCTTATTTGGAAATCTCGGTTTTGGGACACTCAATTTTAGGTTTGTTGGATTGGGGAGAGTTTCGTACTATTGTGGGTCATCCGGGTTTTTAAATTTTGGAAAATTTAGGGTTGAAGCTTGTCAAGTCTTGAACCATTTGCACGGCCGCTAATGGCCAGAGGTGTTCTAGTATTGGTTATTTTCAAACCCCAGTGACTTTGTTGGATAGGACGCGAATGATTGATATTTTGGTTCTTCCCGATTTGGCTCATAAACTTGTGCTGGGCATCGACTTTTGGAGGATTATGAAGATTATTCCCGACCTGAAGCAAGACGTTTGGCATTTTTCGGATACTGGTTCGGCCGCCGAGGTTTGTAGTATTTTGAATGGTGATTCGTTGTCGGAGGTTGACCGATTGGCCCTGGATTCTGTAGTGAACGAGAAATTTTCTTTGATAGGCAGTAGCCTTGGTTGTTGGAAGGTGGCCGACCATGTTATCGAACTGGAACCTGGTACTCGACCGATTAAGCAGCGGTATTACCCTGTCTCCCATTTTAAGCAAAGGATCATGGATAAGAAAATTGAAGAAATGTTGGAACTAGGCGTGATCGAGCCTTCTAAGAGTCCCTGGTCTAGTCCCGTGTGTATGGTTCGAAAAAAGGACGACACCTACCGATTCTGTGTCGATTTTAGGAAGCTCAACGCTTGCACTAAGAAGCACGCCTACCCGATCCCTTACATTTCCGCCATTCTAGATCGACTTAGGGACACTACGATATATCAGTTCCACATCGATATAAAATCCGCATTTTGGCAGATTCCGCTAGTGGAACTTACTGCTTTCACGGTACCAGGAAAAAACCTCTATCAGTTTCGACGCATGCCTTTTGGTCTGACCAATGCCCCAGCGACTTGGCAGCGAGTTGTGGATCATGTCCTGGGGGTGGATTTGGAGGAGCATGTCACGGTGTACTTAGATGACATAACAATTATTGCCAACTCCTTTTCCGAATATCTAAGGATTTTGGGTCTTGTTTTCGATCGACTCTGGGAAGCTGGGTTGGTGGTTTCGAGGGAGAAGTGCCATTTTTGTAAGCCTGAGTTGAAGTACCTTGGATATATTGTAGACTCCAAAGGGTTGAGACCGGACCCGGAGAAGGTTCAGGCGATCGTGAACATACCTCCTCTTCAGAATATTACGGAAATTCGTCGTTTTATTGGGACTGCGTCTTGGTATATACGATTTGTGCCCAACTTCTCGTCTGTTTTGGCTCCCATCACGCGACTCACGAAGAAGCACATCAAATGGGATTGGACCTCGGAATGCCAGCTGTCTTTCAACACCATCAAGGAAGTTCTGGTAACTGCTCCTGTACTTTCTAGCCCCGATTTCAGTCGTGCCTTCATCTCCAAACTGACGCATCCTTATTTGATCTGGGTGCTGTTTTGACTCAGCAATTTGACGATGGTGAGAAGGTGATTTACTACCTCTCTCGATCTCTCACCCAGCAGGACATGAAGTTATCCGTGACGTAGACGGAATGCCTGGCCGTAATTTGGACTGTTGAGAAGCTCCGTCACTATTTAGAGGGCGTCCATTTTAAGGTCATCACCGATCACCACTCACTATTGTGGTTACACAACCTTAAGGACCCTCAGGGGCGTTTAGTTCGTTGGGCTCTGCGTTTGCAGCATTCTGACTTCCAGTTGAATCATCATAAGGGGAAGGATCACGTAGTCCCAGATTTTCTTTCGCGTTCCGTACCGGTTCCTGTGGAGGACGTTGCTGTGGTTGGCGAGGCCGAGTTACCCCCGAATTATTCTAATACTTCTGATCGATGGTACCTGGGGATGGTCCGACGAATGGAGGAGCGTCCGGATAAGGTTCCTTCGTGGCGTGTGGAAAACGGTAATCTAAAGTATGTTAAGTCTAGCAGTCCTCATTTTTCTGAACACTCCGTTTGTTGGAAGATTGTGGTGCCTAAGGATGTTCGTAAGGAATTGCTGAAGAGATGTCATGACATTCCCGCTGCTGGGCATGTGGGTGTATTTAAGACGTTTTGGAAGGTCGCGGAACGGCACCATTGGTCGAAGATGAGATCCGACATCACCCGCTATGTTCGCAGTTGTCAGGTTTGTGTAAGGTCGAGCAGAAGCCACCTGCGGGGTTGATGGGTAATCGTCCTGACGTTAAGAAACCCTGGCAGTCCATTAGTCTCGATTATATGAAACCGTTGCCACGGTCGAAGCAGGGGATCACTTATATTTTGATTGTTACGGATTACTTTAGTAAGTATGTGGTATTGTTCCCTTGTCGCACGGCTACGGCTAAGTTCCTGGTAAAACGTAACGAGGACGAGATTTTCTAAGTTTACGGAGCGCCACAATTTTTGACATGCGACAACGGACCTCGAATGAAGTCGAAGGAGATTCAGGCTCTCAGCGGATCACACTGAGCGCGTTAATCGGGTCATCAAGACTATGTTGCGCTCTTACGTCCAACAAAATGATCACCGAACGTGGGAAGACAGCTTGCCGGCCATTGGGTGTGCTATTCGCACTTCGCGACACGAGATTACGGGTTGCACCCTTTACCTTGTAAATTTCCGAAATCATCAAACAGAGCTCATACGTAAACCTACGCTGGCATTGTTTGATCCAACTTTGATGACATAAGTTCATACATTTGATTTTTAATGACACTAACCGGGGAACTGGGTCGATGCAATTAGCCAGTAATTTGTTTGTTTGATAATTATATCAGGGGAGGCCTCCTACCTCAGCTATTTTTGGAGAGTGCATATGTTGGCGCTCATTCGGCTTTTAGTTTTGTTTGGTGGATTTCAGGTACTGGGGTCTTGTAGCAAGTTCCGGGAACAGCGCGGGGACTTCCACTTCGGTCCGTTTTGAAGTTGGTGGCGCCCAAACGAACTACACGTCGGAGCCGCGGCGAATTGCACGCACGCTAAACAACTTGCTGCAGGACTCTACGTTTTGATCCCTCCCAATGTCTATTATAGTGAAGGAGATCTGGCCGGATTCGGGTAGGGGGTTTACTCTTATTCATGGTGGAATTCGTCATAGCTCCACAAGCTATTTAACAACGTACAATTTAATTCATAATTTATTTTTTAAATAAAAAAAAACAATAAAAATCGTAGTTTCTTTTATTAAAGAAAAGCGCGTGGCATATTACAAAGCTTAAAAACTAAAATATCTCTTAAAATCTCCGCTGAAATTAACCTAAACCAGAACACTAAAGCAGCATTAATCGAGCAGACAGAATTAAATGCTATTACTGTTCTTATTACCAACTCACCTAGCGAATTGCAAACCATTCTATTGTTACACAACCCGCAAACTTTAGATGAAGCTGACACGCACGTTCTGAATTATACCTTAATAGAACAACAAATGAACATAAGAACACCATCAAGCTTTCACGATCTACCACCTCCACAACAAAGACAAACAATTCAAAAACACACATATTCAACACAACCAACATTTCGTGCACCCCAAAACATGACTATGCCCTACACACAAAATTCACATACACCCTTCAACCAATTTTCAAATGGTCACAGCCAATTTTCCCCAAAACCAGTATTTCCAAGCCAACCCATAAACATTCAAACTAGACCTGTAAAACACAATTTTTCAACAAACCAGCAAGAATTTGGAAAATCTAAGAACGTATTTTCACGCGAAAATTCTTACAAGCCTACTGAGAAACCTACTCCAATGTCAACCAGCAGTCGCATACCTTCCATGCAATCAGGGAATTTCCCAAATAAATTTCAACGCAACTTTTCCAAGAACCACCATAAAAACCCACTAACGTTTACCGAAATCAATTATATCGGCGAGAAGCTTATTGGCGAATTCTCCGCAGAACAAAACAATTCTGCAAGCCTCGAAAACTTTGAATACTCACCCGTGTATTTTCCTCAAGAAACGGAACAATTCGAAAATTACGAAGCATGCATCAAACAAAATTTCGAAAACGCAAATTTTCAGTTAGACCACCAACAAAACAACCAGCCCTAAGTCTAAACACTTTCCAAATAAATTCACTTCCGTACATTGAATTGCAAAACCCACCTCCAAAACTTTTAATAGATACAGAAAGTCACACATCACTAATCAGACCAATTTTGATAGAGCGATATTTTCGCCATAAAACACTAAAACACAATATGAAGCTAATATTCCCCTCCTATCTGAATTTAATATCAGCGAAAATATAGAAGTAATTCTATTTTGAGGGTATTTTAGGGATCAAAGATCTAAGAAATCTAAAATTAAATATAGATAACTAATAAAAAATTAATTAACGATTTTATAGTCACTATCGAGACCACTTCTTTTATCAAAAGGTTGAAGTTCCTCCTATGTCTACCATTCTAAAAGAAATATTAACTAATTTAAATGAAGGCACTGAAATATTTATTCCCGAAATTAATAACAAACAGTATAATAAATATTCCTGCATCTCTCTTTTGTTAGTAAAAAACGGACAAGTCAATTTAGAAATCCGAAATTTAACAGAAGAAAGCATAATTATCAATTTCGATTCGAACTCCATAAAAGAAAAAGGTCAAATAATAAATACAGAAAATTTTAAAATATTTAACTTAGAGCAAACATTCACAGGACCATACACACCAAACGAACATTTTGACGACAACTTCGATCTTATTAGATCAAAACACCTCACCAATGAAGAAAAGAATAAATTAAGGAAAGTAATTAAGCAATTCCCCAACACATTACATGGTCCTACGGACAAACTTACCTTCACAAACCGTGGCAAACAAAAAATTGAAACGACCGACGAAATTCCAGTCCATACAAAATCATATCGATACCCTCACGTCCATAAAGAAGTTCAAAGACAAATCTCTCAGAAGCTAAAATAGACCCTCTTCTAGCCCCTAGTCATCCCCAGTCTGCATCGTCCCCAAAAAAGCAGACGCTTCAGGTAAACAGAGATGGCGCCTAGTAATTGATTACCATAAAATCAATGAAAAAACTATTGATAACAGATACCCCCTCCCCAATATTTACGACATTCTAGATAAATTAGGCAGAACCCAACATTTCACTACCTTAGATTTGGCGTCAGGCTTTCACCAAATCGAAATGTCCCGGAATCAATCCCAGAAACAGCCTTTAATGGCGAAAATGGACATTACGAATACCTCCGAATGTCATTTGATTTAAAAAATGCCCCCCCGCAACATTCCAACGCGTCATGGATGACATATTGAAAGATCTTCAAGGTAAAATCTGTCTCGTTTATATGGATGACATAATTATTTATTCAACTTCCCTTTAAGAACATATTTCCAATTTAAAATTTGTTTTCAAACGCCTAGACGAGCACAAACTCAAGATTCAGCTCGATAAATGTGAATTCTTAGGCCATGTCATAACAACGGAACCTCAAGAAGGTCGAAGCCATCAGAAAATTCTCTATTTCCAAAAACCCTAAGGAAATTAAATCTTTCCTCGGACTTGTTGGTTATTACAGGAAGTTTATTAAGAACTTTTATAAATGTTATACACTCCAGAGTTTATAAACAGTTTCAATACTTGTAACAATCTTTTAATGAACGACCCTATTCTAGAGCATCCGGACTTTTCTAAACAATTTATTCTAACAACGGACGCATCTAATTACGCGATCGGCGCTGTCCTATCACAAAGCCCTATAGGAAGTGATCTTCCTATTATTTGCTATGCCTCTCGAACATTAAACCCAGCTGAAATAAATTATAGTACAATAGAAAAAGAATTATTGGCTATAGTTTGGGCAACTAAATAATTTCGACCTTATCTATTTGGCAAAAAAATTTAAAATCCTAACTGACCATAAGCCTCTACAATGGCTATTTTTCATAAAAGAGCCTAACTCAAAACTAGTTAGAGGGCGTTCAAAGCTTCAAGAATATGATTACGAAATAATTTATAAAAAGGGTAAACAAAACACAAATGCTGTTTCACTTTCCAGATTTCAAATTAACCTTATTGAAGATACGAATGACGATTTAGAGTATTTTTCCAAATTACGACAGACGAATTACCGATCATTTCTAATGAAGAATTAAATGACATACTAAAGGCACTGGCAAGTGATCCCATTACCGAAAAGACAACGAACTAGAAAACAATAACCAAAATCAATATTATTACTCACAAAAGTATAAAACCTAAAAATAAAACCGAAAGCGACGAAACACAAACGCAACATTCGAATCACGAAAATCCGATTCTAGGTGCTCCTTTCATTCAAAAAGCAATTAATCTATATAAAAATCCAATTATCTTTAGATACTCACAAAATAACATACACAGATTCGAAGAAAAAAGTATTTGATAAACAAAGGATAACCATATTTCTCAAAAATAACTCTAGCGAAGAAGATATTATTAAACAGATAAAATAACTTTTTATTCCCAAAGCTGTTCACTGTCTTTCTTTAAAAATAAATCACTCGAACCTCTTGTCTTAGAAATATTTAGGAAAGACTTCAACGCTAACTCTTTGGTAGTATATATATTTCAAACACTCTCTTAGAGGGCATTATTGACCCTAATGAACAATTCAAAATAAATAAAATATTTTCATGAAACAAAAACCTCACATCGTGGACTCCAAGAAAACATCTTTGACTTAAAAAGAAATTTTTATTGGCCTAACTTAGAGAAAGACGTAAAAAGCTACGTTAATCTATGCGAAACTTGTTAGACATCAAAATACGAACGACACCCTAATAAACTCGTATTCAAACCTACAACAATCGGATATGAACTCCTCGATCACATATATGTTATCTTTAAAATTCATAGTCAATACTTTTTAACTCTAATCGACAGTTTTTCTAAAATTGGTCAAGCGTATCCATTAACTACTACAACCGGGATTGAAATAACAAACAAATTATTAATATACTTCAATCACTACGGTTTACCTAGGAAAATTAGGACAGATAATGGAACTGCTTTTAAAAACGACACTTTACAAAGTTTCTGTAATTTACATTCTATCGAAATACACTACTGTATCCCTTATAATCCTAATTCTAACAGCCCTGTTGAAAGATCCCACTCTACTATAACCCAGACAATTAACACCTTGACAAAGGAAAACCTAATGAGACTATATCTAACCTTATGAATTATGCTATTCTATCATTCCTATGTAAAACATCACAACGATAATACACCTTTTGAAATTGCTAGAGGTAAATTAGATTATGGGAATCCGTTAGAACTGAAATAAAATAACTCAATATTTCCAAGAAAATTCAGAAAACATAAAAATTCTAAATCAAAATATCCATAGCCTATTAACTAACAAACAACAACAAAATCTTGAAAAAGTTAATGTTAATAGATAACCCGAAATTAATATTGAACCCGGCATACTTGTTTACGTAAAAAAACAACCCACCAAAAATAAAATGAAGTACTGTAAACTTTCAAGCCCCATAACTCAAACTGATAACACCTTAAGTTCCAAAAACAAAAAATATCATAAGAACAAATAAAAACCACAACGTATTGTTTCAGATGAAACACCAAAATCTGATAATAATGACAATCCTCCGGAACGATGATACGAATTAAAGAAGTAAGGAATCCAATTATTCCAACAGCCCTTGGACCTTCGTACATCACTACATCACAACACCTCATTATATCACATAAACATAACTCCCATTAAACAATATCTCGCAAAACTTGAATTAACTCTAAACGAAATTCAAATTACACATCAGAAGAACTTATCAGAACACCTTACATTGCTAACTGCACATAAAGTAAATCAAACAAAAGAACATTTAAAAGAATTGTTGTATAACACGATAATGTTTCATGTAAATAACAGACATAATTAATGGATGTTATTAATAAATGGATGTTCGGTACGTACTGACAACGATTTAAAATATGATAACTACATTAAAATTCTTCGAAAAAAAGTACCTTAACACGTTCGCTACCAGGCATCACATATATGTGTCAGCTGGGTTTTCACCTGGGACCGCTGTAGCAAGTGTGTGACGCGGGTTTAACGTAATTCAAATACAACGCCATTCGCCGGGGTCCGCGATAGCGGGTTGTTGGATGCGGTATGGTATAATAGCAAGGTCTGGCACACATTTGTGACAAGTGGTCTCGGGATTAGCCACGTGCGAAGTATGAGATTATGTTTATTATTTACGTTGTACGTGTGAAAGTGTTTACCGATTTCAAGCAAGAATATATGCGTTTTATAGTGAAATAAATACACAGAGGACGGTGTGTAAATATTTTTAGGCATATTTTAGGTATGTTTGAACATGTGTAAGAAATTATTAGTAAATCTCGCTTTGTTGGATTTAGAAAATAATAAACATCATTCCGTCGTAAATGGTTGTCTTGATTTATTGCATTAGGGCTATACCAATATACACATGAAAAAAAATACGTAAAATATATTTTTAGATAATGGATGGACTTCGCAATAGACCACTGAAGGAATAGGAATTGCAAGAAGAAGTCGAAAATTTAATGAGAGACGATGTTAGCGATTAATCAATGGATCCTCAAGAACCTTTCGAAGATTCAGGTAGCAGTTTTCGTCCTTCTGACGAAGAAAATTCAGACGTGGGCAACTCATCATCAGCATCAGAAAACGGATCTACAACGGCCAATTCTGACGTCAATGTACCTCAAGGTGTGCCTGGACCAGACGATAACAATAGTTCTGACGACGAATGGAGTGAAACAGATAATGATCCCGAACTACATACTTTCAGTGGGCAACCAGGTTTGAAAATAAATATTCCCCCTGATTCTTTGCCCATTCATATATTTTCGATTATATTTGATGATCAGCTAATCAACAAAATTTGTGATTGGGCAAATGATCGAGCTAGTTCGCTTATAAGTACAAATACCGTGAGTCACGGTTCAAATATGAAAAAATGGTCGCCAACGACGCCGGAAGAAATAAAACGGCTGTGCATCATCATGGGAAATGTCCAAACGCCCAGTATAGTCTTATTGGAGCAATAATATTATTTACAAACATCCTGTCTTTGGCAAAGTTACGTCAAGAAATAGATTTGAGACAATACTTCGAAATCTTTGTTTTTATGACCCAAGAGACGATACTTCTAGCCGATTACACAAGATTGACCAAGTCGTGGCACACCTCTTGCACAATATTCAAAGCATTTATTATCCTGGCGAAAATCTATCTTTGGACGAAGCTATAGTGTTATGGCGCGGACGCCTCAGTTTTAGGCAATACATCCCGAATAAAAAGGCAAAATACGGAATAAAGCTTTACGAATTGTGTACCCCAGACGGTTATTTGCTAAATGTTCTAATTTATACAGGGAGACGACTGTCAACAATGAAAATGGGCACGCTGCTTCTGTTTACAAGTTAGCTAAAGATTACTTGGGAAAAGGCCATACTATTTATATGGCCAATTTTTACAATGGTGTCTGCTTACACAAAGATAAAACTCACATTGTTGGCAATCTTAGAAAAAATCGCAAAGAAAAACCATTGACAGTTGTGTCAACTAAACTAAAGAAAAGAGAAACTGTCTTTAGAAGAAAAGGTAATGTTCTTGTACAGAAATGGAAAGATAAAAGAGACGTTTCGGTCATTTCTACCAAACACAAGGCGACTATGGGTGACGCTACAGATAAAAGAGGAAATAAAAAGTCCAAAACATCTATCATAATTGATTATGATTTGTACATATCAGGGAATGACAGGTGCGACCAAATGGTCTCTTACCATTCAACGCCACGCAAATATGTACGGTGGTACCGTACCGGCGCCAATCTCTTCCCCGGTGAGGGTTCCCTCTAAAAAGAGACGGTTGGAATTAGAGATTGCGGACGAAGTACGCACGGTACCAAACCCGAAGGAATGGTCGGGCGAACTGAAAGCAAAGATGGAACTGGTAAAGCCACCAGGCTTTAAGGGGCCGCGTTACCAAACAAGAGTAGAGACATCCGATGGCAAACGCATCCACCTTAACATCCCGAATCGCTAGAAATCCGTTTCGTATTTTTGCTGTGATTTCCTTTTCTTTTATTATTATTAACGGACACCGTACTGTCTGTGATATTACGTTGTTAGACAAATAAATACTTAAGTTCTCTTGTTAAGTTTTCTTATCATGTTTAAGCTGTACTCCCGCTCGATTCTCCGACTCTTAATTTGGAGGCTTCCGCTTTGGAGCTCATGGCTGAGCTAGAAGAAGCTATTGCAGAACCCCCGAAGACGATTCTCCCAGGACCAGAATTGCACCCCGAACAGTTATCTTCCCACGGGACTGGAAGACACCGCTAAAATCATCCGCAGGCACAGTGAGCCAATGGCTATCCTAGCCAAGGCTCAGCCACCCTCCGCGCAGACCGATATGGAAAAGGACGCTAAGAAACCAGAACCAGACAAGACGAGGCCGGAAGATCTACCTCTGTTCCTTCCCGTGGCCCAGGGACTGTGCTGGCGTTGTGACCACCCCGGTCATAGCAGAAATACCTGTGCTGGAAAACCCGTTTTGTTCTGTTCCGCCTGTGGAAAAGTTGGCGTAATGTCCACCCAGTGTGTCTGCCGAAGAATGTTTCCCGGGACAATGCCCACCGCATTACCCAGCCGCCGTAGAACCGCAAACCCAGCTAAAGGAGAAGTCATCCAAAGACATCTGATCCCCAAAACTCAGAAAGAGATAAAAGCATTCCTAGGTCTCGTAGGATACTATCTCCGATTCATAAGAAATTTCTATAAAATAAGATTACCAATGACGAAATGCTTACGCAAAGGCAGCAAAATTAATCCCGAAAACCCCGAATATAAATTAGCTTTCTAAACATGTAAAAAATTCCTCCATATTGGCGTACCCTGATTTTGCGAAACCCTTTAAACTAACAACAGATGCTTTTAACATCGCGATCGGGAGCGTTCTATCGCAAAATGAACATCCTATCGCGTTCTACTCCCGCACCTTAAACACAGCTGAAAGAAACTATTCCACCATCGAAAAGGAGCTCTTAGCTATTGTGGATTCAACTAAACACTTTAGGCCCTACCTGTATGGACCTAAATTCACAATAGAGACAGATCATAACCCTCTAGTGTGGCTAGCAAAAATTAGAGAAACAAATTCTCGATTAACACGATGGAAATAGAAATTGGAAGAGTTCAATTACGAAATTAAATACAAAAAGGGAAAGGTAAACCTTGTAGCCGGCGCCCTATCACGAGTCGAGCTTAACGTGCACAAAACACAAGAGAAATCATCAATTGTCCCCAACATAGACAATACAGTAGCAAATCTCTCGGATTTCGACCCCGCTACAGAGGCTGTCAACCCTACCTTTAACTTAAAAGACTATGTAGTAAATGAAAAGTATTTAGAACCTAACCAACCGGAAACTCTAACACAAGATTCACCTATTATCGAAAAAGAGACCGAAGATAATGATTCTATGATAACCGTACATTCCAATAACGACACAGAAGGAAAACGCCTGCCAATATCGGAATTACCGGTGAATCATTTTTCTCATCGACTAATAATAAATTACGGATCGACATATGAATGCTCGCACTCACGACCATTCAAAAAACATCATTATTTCATAAAAATGCATAAGCACAAAAGATCCGAGCAATAGTACGAATATTAAAAGTAGTACAGCCAAATAAACTATTTGTAGTATTAATTAAAGATGAAGAATTACGACGAGAATTTCAACGAATCGTAAACGAGAATTTCAATCCAACGGCTAAGCTATTGTTTTCTAATAATTACCTACTTGATATAACGAATATAGATCGGCAAAATGATATCATACTAAAATACCATCAATAAAATCATAACGGTATCTTAGAAACCTATAATCAGTTGAAAAATAAATATTATTGGCCGAATCTTCGAGATTCAATTCAAAGTTATATTAACAAATACGAGATATCATCAAAATAAGTACGAGGCACCCATACAAAATGACATACGAAGGCCCCTTATTAGCTGAAAACCCTTTTAAAACGATCCATATTGACATATTTTTATTCTCTCAATGCCAATTCCTAACGATTATAGACTCATTCAGTGGCGGATTTACCGGTACGCTAAGTATGCTTGGGGGCCCCGCAGGGGCCCACCTTACTTTCAAGAGTATACTCCAAATTCCAAATTTATAAAAAAATTTGTTAAATCAAATAAAATCTAACGCTCCCCTCCAGTAATAATTATAATAAATTAAAATCCAGGAAACTATAATCACGAAACACTACACACTAAAAGTTAATTACATTATTACATACAAAAACTTATGCCTATACCTATTTATCTATCATTTTTAATATATCGTTCAGTAAAGACTGTAAAGACGTAAAGAGTGCGTAAACAAAGTCATTTCCTTCGAGCAAAAATTTAAAATTGACAACGCTGTTTCCTGTTTAGATGTTGACGTCGCACGAATCGTGTCGCAACGAGTAACGCGTCAGAATCTTCTTTTTATTATTCTATGTTTCTTGGTGGTTTAGTTATACAGCAATTTTGAGCCGATAAGCGTTACATTTTTGATGTTTTTCTATTTTTTATTGAGTTTGCATTGCAGAGGTGTTTGAAATAGCAGGGGGGGCGAGGTACGGGGTCCCGTTTTCGTCCAGGATCTTCTTTTTACCCCGGCTACATCCCCTGAAAATGTCAGCCCTCCACCTATGCGGGAACATGCCATACATATCTGAGCGTGACAGCTCCAAGCGTGACGCGTGCCGGCTTTACTGAATTCAATCCCCCGGAAAAAAACGCAAAACGCGCCTAAAGAAGTTTTCACTTCAAAAAATTGGAGCGTTGCAACGAATCATTTGCTGAATTGGATATTCGATACAACCTTTGGTGGGTATCAAGACTTAGCTTTATGGCCAGACTGTATTAATAACGATGTGATTAAATTATGCCTAGCTAAAGATTTTTCATATTTTCAAAATTATGACCATAATAATAGAAATCCTAAATCTGAAATTACATGCGAAAAGAATAAAAGATATTTTTCTAATAGTTGTTTTTCAAAGAACTCTCAAGGACGGACAACAGATAAAAAGACAATGGTTATGTTACTCACTAAGCAGTGCATTGGTTTATTGTATTGCTTGTAAAGTGTTCTCAAAGGTAGAATCAAAATTTAAAACCGGACTTAACGATTGGTCTAATATTTTGCGGTTACTGGATATGCACCAGGAAAGTAAAGGTCACAAGCAGTCAATTTTAACATGGTTTTCAAGAAAGACAAATAAACATACTATCGACAAAGAACTAGAAGAGCAGACCAAAAAAGAAATTATCCACTTTTACCAAGTATTGCAAAGAGCCGTAGCAGTTTTAAAATGTTTGTGCCAAAGAGGTTTAGCATTAAGATGACATGAAGGAAAATAGGGCTCACCCAATAATTGAAATTTTATGGGAATTATTGAGTTAATTTCAGATTTTGACCCTTTTTTGCAAGAATACTTAAAAAAATGCCAGTCTACATCAGGAAAAACTGTATTCTATTTGTGCAAAACGACGTACGAATAACTTATTGTTATAATGGGAAAGCAAGTATTAAGAACTATATATCGATTAAATAAATAATAATGATGTTCAGTACTATTCTATAATTGTAGATTCTACACCGGACTTAGCACACCTTGACTAACTAGCTATTGTTGTAAGATATTGTTATCAAGGATTGCCGTACGAAAGGTTTTTGACTTTCATTCCCATTGAAAATCACACATCAGAATATTTGTTTCAAGAAATATCTGCATTTTTAAATAAATGTGGTCTCTCTCTTTACAAAACATTAGGGGACAGTCATACGACAACGCAGCCAAGATGAGTGGTCGATATAATGGAGTACAGGCTCGTTTTAAGTGAATAACAAGTTTGCAGATTTTATACCATGTTCGGCACATTCATTCAACCTGGTGGGATTCGCAGCTGAAAAATTAATGCCAGAAGTCGTTGATTAATTTGGTATTATCCAGTCCCTATATGTTTTTTCTCCGTGTCACCCCATAGATGGAATATTGTATCAACTATCGCCAAACTTCAATACGCGCTTAAATCTTTAAGTCTAACAAGATGGTGTGCTCATTATGAAGCTGTTAGAGCACTTAAAATTGGATACGATGATATTTTAAAATCTTTAAAATATATTTACATGGATGAAAGAGAAAAACTGACTGCAGAAACGAAGCCAAAAACTTATACAAAAAGATGATTAAATTAGAATTTGCTATGTTAACATTAATTTGGGAAAAAAGTTCTAAAGCGCTTTAATAAAGTTCCTACCAAATAATTGCAATCCCCTGGTTTGGATATACAAGAAGGATACCATTTATTGGATTCTTTAAAACAATTTTTACAAGACGTCAGAAAAAAATCTGAATCAGAAACCGATAAATTGGAAGCAAATGCTAAAGAACTAAGCGAAGATATTAAAAAAGAATTTGCTGAATCCAGTAACCGTAAAAGAAAAATATTGCTAGCTAATAAGGAACTATGTTTATTGGAAAAGTAAAATTTAGAGTTGAGATCATCAACAGGCTTGGATTTTTTAGTAAACGACTTACATTGCCGAAGTTCTGTCTATCGAGATATAGCAGTTAAATTTAAATGTTTATCTGATATAGGGGATATCTCAAATGACGATATTGATGCGGAGGGCTTTAAAAAACTCTTAGAATATTACAACGAAGATCTTGAAGAACTCATTAGCGAAGCCTTGCAACTCAAACAACGTTTAAAAATATTTAACCCTGAAAAAAACACGAGTTGCTCAACAATGTTAATTATCATCTATAGTAAGGAAATGATGGATGTATTTCCCAATTTATACACCACCGTAAAGATATTTTTAACGCTACCCATAACTAGTTGCGAAGCGGAGCGTTCCTTTTCCAAATTAACAATAATAAAAAATAAATATAGAACTGTTATGACAGAAAAAAGATTGCAATTTTTGGGAATACTTTCAATTGAAAGTGATTTGACTGGTAATTTAAATTACGATGATGAAATAAGGGAATTTGCCGATATTAAAATTAGAAAAATAATTTGTTTTTGTGATTTTTGTTGTTTCCTATATGTTCATATTTTATATAGGTATATCCTTACTACCTAGTTTTTTCTGTTGTACCTTTAGTACTTCATATTTTTGTAGTTTTGAAAACTCTTACTTTACTATTAGAAAACTGGTTATAATTGTTTTAGTATTTTTGAGTTTTTATTTGTTTGTTTGTCTAAAATGTTTGTATTTTATTTTCTTTATTTTTAATGCTATACTTAGTTCCTTTTTAATTTATGTGATTTTGCATATTATTATGTAGAATTTACCTACCTGAAGTTACTTTTAAGTTATCTGATTATGAACCAAAGGTTTTGATTTCATCGATAGTTTTCCTATTTACTTAATATTTTTAATTTTGGTTCGTTTTGATTTTATTTTAACTTAACAATAAATTCTAAAATGAAAATATTTGTTTTATCTTGTCCTTTGTATTAAAAAATTAAAAATAAAAGGAAGGGCGTAGGGGCCCCAAAAATTACGTAGCGTAGGGCCCCATAAATCGTAAATCCGCCACATGAAATACGCTCAAGCCTATCACGTCCAAGATAAAAATGCTATTACCATATGAAATAAGTTAAGGCATTACTTTTCCCATCATTATACCTCACAACGAATTGTCGCCGACCAGGGAAAAGAATTCAATAACAACTTATTGAAAGAATTCTGCCAACTATTTCGTATTGAAACTCATTTTACCACTACAGGAAATTCCACCTCAAACAGCCCTGTGGAACGTTTACATTCCACGCTCATAGAGAAACTTCGGATTTTAAAAGTGCAAAGTCCCAACGAAAGCATACCAAACTTAATGACCTCCACGATCCGCGATATTAATATACAATCAAAGTATTCATTCCACCACAAACAATCTTCGTTCTCTATTCTGTACGGACCTTTCTTGAACGAGCCTAAATTAGATAATGATCTCACGATATATGATAATAATAATGAAAAACGTAAAAGTGAATTATTACCATTTTATGAAAAAATATAGCAGACGGCATATGAACACCCTGAGGAAAAATACTAACATGGAAAAAGACCCAAAAATACAAACTAACCAAATTGTATATCGTACTAACCCACTTAGAAATAAGAACCTCTCTGCATTTATTCCCATGCATGCTACAAAAGAAGAAGCTAGTTAACACGCATGTTAGGAAAATCAAAAGACTGAGAAAAAATCCTCTCACGTTTCAGAAGCCCCCTGATCTTGATCATGGACCCAAGGAACCTATGCCTAGCACTTCATCGGCACAAACTCCCTAATATAGGTCACTATTCCGAAGAATTAGCACCCGCCTTAGTTTTAAGTCACTATCATACGACCTATATACCATTTAACATTTCTTTAATTGAGCACACTATGTCAAAGCTATTTACTAATTTATTAATTATAGCCCCCATGGTACAAGAAACCCCAATGACTCCTTAATATCAAACCAATGTTCGGAATTATCAAAAACTCTTAATAAAACTTACGAAACTCTCGAAAAACTAAAATTCCATTATCCTGAAAACAACAGAAGGAAAAGATGACTCATTAACTACCTAGGGTCTGCAATAAAATTTGTAACAAGTAACTTGGATAATAATGATCTGGAATCAATTAACCAAAACCTACAAACTCTCAAAAATAATGAAATTAACATAATGCACAAAGTAAACGAGTTTAGTTCCCTCGCTGGTAATATTATGACTTCGTTTAACAAAAACAATAAAAGTATCAATCAGAATGCGAAAGATATTCAAATGCAAATTACTAAGGTACAAGATAAAATAAACTTAATCGCATCTATACACCAACAATACATTCAAGTCTCAAATCTAAATTTAATGCTAGAAAAAACTATTAAGAATAATATCCTTCGCTAATGTTCAAACATTAGATTTAGAAATTTTAACCTTAAACGAAATAATGCGAGTGTGGAATTTTTTGAAATTACATTACCCTCGGAATGCTATGTGGAAATTAAATCAGCTGTCGGAATTAACACTAATATGTAAAACAGGCTTTCTAATATTAGAAGACAATGGCAATCCTGGTAATTAAAATACCCATTTTCGAAAAATACAAATGTAATTTAAAACAAATTTAACCCATACCAACTAGTGAATCAAAAATATTAATTAGCCCCGCTAAGTATTATTGTAATCAAACATGGTTTAATCGATGCAACGACGTTAATTCTAAATGGATTTGTTCTGATTTAGTAAGTAGTAATGGATGTAATTTAAGGGAAAACTGTCCGTATGCAACTGTAAAAAATAATTATTTAGTTCATGTAAAAACACATAAAAACAATTTGCTTTATTGTAGTAAAGATGTAAAACCTATATACGAAAATTGTGTGAAATTCGACGTAGAAAACCTAAGAGGATGTCATTATTTTAAAGTAATTGCGATATTATCATTGATCAAAATAAATATTCTTTATTGTCAAACAATATAACAGTAGAATTAAATGAAACTGTCGAAGTTCAATCTACAAATCTGTCAATAAAATTCCAAATAGAACACTTGGAAAATCCAATTAAAATGCAACAAGATCTATTGGAACCTTTACAGCTTCAGGACTTAGTTCCCCAATCGAAAACACATACTATACTTTTTACAATTAAGTGTAACCTTTTTAGTAATATTAGCAATTGTCTTATACTATCATAAGAAGAAATCTAAGTTAATTCGCAAAACTCCTGCAGCAACTGATCAACGAGGACATTGACCATACTAAGGGAAGAGGAGTAAAATCCCCAAAAGTATCCTTGGAACCCTAATGATAGATTTATAGCCCATTAGGGAGGGCTATCTGATAAACAGTATATATACACTTAGATTTACTTTCTTTTTCAGTCTAGCAGTAACCTTTAGCTTTAAAACATACTTTTAGTAATATCGTGTCTACTGTCGAAAAATAAAGTTTTTTTAAAGCCGCTCCTCCGAACCTGTTATTTAACTTATAAAATCGTTTCTCGTCTTTTTGTATTTGTGGCATTAATGTGTGAAATTCACCATATTCTCGTCTTTCTTGGTTAATTTTATGAACCCATTTTCTTTTTTTTCCTAAGGTAAGATACGTAATATTGTAAACACGCTATTTTTTAGATATTAATAAAAATAATTTTACCTTAAACTCTCTTCTTCCACTGCAAGGAATAATAGTGCTTCTTCTTCATCCGATGATGTACACATTTTTTTTTTTAGGATAGCAAAGATACTACCTGTCGTTTTTCGATACTGAAAAATGATGCGATTATATTCGCTTTGGTGTGGGGCTTCCTCCGGAATCCGCCATGCAATTCGCTGCGGATTTTCCGTCACGGATCCGCTGCGAATTTTCCGCGTTGGTTTGGAGGAGCCTTTATTCTAACAACGGACGCATCTAATTACGCGACCGGCGCTGTCTTATCACAAGGTCCTATAGGAAATGACCTTCATATTTGCTATGCCTCTCGAACATTAAACCCAGCAGAAATAAATTACAGTATAATAAAAAAAGAATTATTGGCTAAAGTTTGGGCAACTAAATATTTTCGACCTCATCCATTTGGCAAAAAAATTAAAATCGTATCTGACCATAAGCCTCTACAATGGCTATTTTCCATAAAAGAGCTTAACTCAAAACTTGTTAGATGGCGTTTAAAACTTCAAGAATATGATTACGAAATAATTTATAAAAAGTGTAAACAAAACGCAAATGCTGCTTCACTTTCCAGAATTCAAATTAACCCTATTGAAGATACGAATGACAATTTAGTCAATTTTTCCAAATTACGACTGAGACGAATTACCGATCATTTCTAATGAAGAATTAAATGACATACTAAAGGCACTGCCAAGTGATCCCATTACCGTAAAAGACAACGAACTAGAAAAACACCCAAAATCAATATTATCTCTCACAAAATTATAAAACCTAAAAATAAAACCGAAAGTGACGAAACACAATCGCAACATTCGAGTAACGAAAATCCGATTCTAGGTGCCCATTACGTTCAAAAAGCAATTAATCTATATAAAAAACAAATTATTTTAGATACTCACAAAATAACATAAATAGATTCGAAAAAAAAACATATTTTTTTTTATGGCAGTGGCACACACACTAAAGGGAGACCCTATGGCGCTCGACGAGCGGTGTGTGTGTGCGAAGATGTTGATTGACACGGCTCTTGAATATTTGTAAGCTGTAATTAGTGGGAAACAGATGTCCTGGGAGTGAGTTCCACAGTGATGCAGTGCGCCAGACAAAGGAGTTCTTGTAAAGCGATGTTCTAGGTATTTCCAGTTGTACGACGAACTGGTGCGCTCTTGGCGTCTGTCGTGACTGTCTGACAGGAGCTGCCAGGGGCGGGATGAGGCGGACCAAATCCTAGGAACATCTGCCGTGAAAGTATCTGTAAAACAGAGATATCTCGGCTACATGTCTGCGGTGTTCCAGACTATCTAGATTCCGGGTCAACTCCGGGTCGCCGACGAGACGCACAGCTCTCTTCTGAATGGAATCCAGCAGCTTGAGGGTGTGCTTTGGTGCGGCACCCCAGATATGTGAGCAATATTCTAAGCACGGTCTTATATGCGCTTTGTAGAGCAAGAGCAACTTCTGCGGTGTATAGAGTTTTTTGTTGCGAAATAGCGCACCAAGCTTCTGGGAGGCTGATTTTGCGATGTTAGCAACGTGGTCATGCCAGGACATGCTGATAAACAAAGGATAACCATCTTTCTCAAAAATAACCCTAGCGAAGAAGATATTGTTAAACAGATAAAAGAACTTTTTATTCCTAAAGGTGTACACTGTCTTTATTTTAAAAATAAATCACTCGAACCTCTTGTCTTAGAAATATGTAGGAAATATTTCAACGCTCTCTTTTGCACTATGCGTTTCAAACACTCTCTTAGAGGACATTATTGACCCCAATGACCAACAATTAAAAATAAAATATTTTCATGAAACAAAAACCTCACATCGCGGACTCCAAGAAAACATTTTAGCCTTAAAAGAAATTTTATTGGCCTAACTTAGAGAAAGACGTAAAAAGCTACGTTAATCTATGCGAAACTTGTTAGACATGAAAATACGAACGACACCCTAATAAACTCGTATTCAAACCTACACCAATCGGTTATGAACCCTTCGATCACATATATGCTGACATCTTTAAAATTCATAGTCAATACTTTTTAACTCTAATCGACAGTTTTTCTAAAATTGGTCAAGCGTATCCATTAACTACTACAACCGGGATTGAAATAACAAACAAATTATTAATATACTTCAATCACTACGGTTTACCTAGGAAAATTACGACAGATAATGGAACTCCTTTTAAAAACGAGACTTTACAAAGTTTCTGTAATTTACATTCTATTGAAATACACTACTGTATCCCTTATAATCCTAATTCTAACAGCCCTGTTGAAAGATTCTACTCTACTATAACCGAGACAATTAACACCTTGACAAAGGAAAAACCTACTGGAGTCTATATATAACCTGAAGCGGAATTTCTGACCGTTCTACTCTAGGCATCAAATGTTTTACAATTAATACGCGTTCGGAACTTCTTATGCGAATATGTCGATAAATCCTGAATACCTACCTGGTTTTAATTATATTATTGCTTTTATTACCTATTAGTACCCTCTGGAGAGTTTTACCAGTACTAGTAGCAATATCGAGCAGGACCCTTATTGGGTTATTTTACGTTCCGCCTCAAACCAGCCGTAAGATGGCGGCACTTGGTTGAAAAGGTGCTGGTAATTTTACGGACTTTCGTACCTTTTCGCGTTGGTTGTTTTTCCTTAATCTAGAGGGAACTACTTGTATCATTTCTTTTAAAATAATTGCTCAAGATTCAAATTCCTATCCTTGTAGGTATTATTTTTTTTTGTAAATTTTTTCTCGTTTCTTATCAAATTTGTACCGCAAGCCAACAGGCAAATTTCACCTTTTAAATGCTTATTTTCCAAACCTTAAAGCTGACAACTGTCGATTTTGTTAGTAAGGTTTCTTTTGTTTATCAAATTAGACCAGATAATATATCAAGTGCCAGGTAAGTGCTTATAAAAGTTTAATTAATTAATATTTGTTTGAAAATATTTTGTGGCCATTTATGGACTGAATAAATCAGACTTGTCTTAGAGAATAATTTATTCTATTATTTTTATAAATTACATTTCGTATTTCTAAGATCCTGTTAATTGTTCCAGCTTTTTGGGAAACTGGAAAAGTAAATCTGTTGCAAATAAAATCCTTCATCTGCTCACCAAACTGACGTTTTATTTGTTGGCCTAACCCACGTAAACCAACCGTTTCAAACCTTATGAATTATGCTGTTCTATCATATAACAATTCACACTACAGCACAACGAAATATACACCTTTTCAAATTGCTAGAGGTAAATTAGATTATGGGAATCCGTTAGAATTATCAAATGAAAATAAAATAACTCAATATATCCAAGAACATTCAGAAAACATAAAAATTCTAAATCAAAATATCCATAGCCTATTAACTAACAAAAAACAACAAAATATTGAAAAAGTCAATGTTAATAGACAGCTCGAAATTAATATTGAACCCGGCATACCTGTTTACGTAAAAAACAACCCCACAAACAAAAATAAAATGAAGTATTGTAAACTTTTAAACCCCATAACTCAAACTGATAACACCTTAAGTTCCAAAAACAAAACATATCATAAGAACTAATCAAAACCACAACGTATTGTTTCAGACGAAACACCAAATTCTGATAATAATGGCAATCCTCCAGATCGGAACAATGACACGAATTAAAGAAGTAAGGAATCCAATTATTCCAACAGCCCTTGGACCTTCGTACATCACAACACACCTCATTATATCACATAAACATAACTCACATTAAACAATGTCTCGCAAAACTTAAATTAACTCTAAACGAAATTCAAATTACACCTCAGACGAACTTAACAGAACACCTTACATTGCTAACTGCACATAAAGTAAATCAAACAAAAGAAGATTTAAAAGAATTGTTGTATAACACGAAAATGTTTCATGTAAATAACAATATATAAACGCGGCCTAATCAATGCAATTGGCTAAATTAACAAATGAATGTTCGGTAAATTAGACTCTGACGACGAATTAAAATATGATAACTACATTAAAATTCTTCGAAAAAATCAAAATACCTCAACACGTTCGCTACCAGGCATCACATATATGTGTCAGCTGGGTTTTCACCTGGGACCGCCGTCACAAGTGTGTGACGCTGGTTTAACGTAATTCAAATATAACCCCATTCGCCGGGGTCCGCGATAGCGGGTTTTTGGATGCGGTATGGTCTATAGCAGAGATAAATAAATACCTAAAGAGAGATTGCCGAAAGATACGGAAGTTTTTAAAACCGCTTATTCATTGCGCATTCCCGAGGAGTATGGCGTTTGGTGGGAATCTTTGAAACTAAAATTTTCAGCAGCTTCCCACCTGTGAGTCACCGTGACATTTGATTTGAATTTGAATCTCAATCAAGTGATAAAATTGAGTTAGTAGTTCATATAGGATAGGCTTGTAGAAAATTCGTTGATTTTTTCCGCGGGAAACTTTTTGCTTTTTATTGTTCAGAGAGAATGTAGACCAAAATATCTATTGTAACTGGAATATGGCCTTAAAAATAATCGAATACCATATATTTCTGCTACCGCGGTACATTTCTTATGCCTTTGTATTAACCGAATATTTTGAAGACGAAGCAAATAATATTGCATTTCTATACCATACTTAGCTGATAGTTGTCGCTTAGAGGATGTTTGTTTCAAATTAGACAGTGAGTAGCAAATTTTTGCAAAAGTGGCGTTGTCGAGAATTTATTTTTACTTTCACGCGCCCATAGGTCTGTAGAGAAAATATTGTAATCGGCCAAAATTTCGATTTTTTTGCAAATCTCGACGAATCATAACCCCTAGAGTCCGAAAAACATAAAATTTTGAAAAAAAACAGTTTCGTATATCCCCAACATTCTAACTTAGAATTAAATTTGCACAATATGATTAAATTAGTGTCTAAATAGATAATTTCAATTAAAATTATTTGGCGCAAATGATTGATAAATTTAAAAAACAATAAATTTATATAAAATATGTTGGAGATTTATTAAATAATTACCTCTAAGGCGGCTATCACACCAGCAATACGCGACGGCGACGATACCGCGACGTAACGTCGCTTTGCAGTCGCGGCAAATAGTTTCAAATGGAGACCTGCTCACCAAGGCAACGGCGACGCGATCGCAACGCTACCTTAACGCTGCGTCCTAATTGGTTAATTTTTTGATCGCGCGAGCGAATGATACGATGATCGCGTCGTCTGTAGGGGCGATTGATCGCCACTTTGTCCAAATTGAAAAAAGTAGTTTAGTTTGGGTTAGTATCAAAATGACACGTGAGCAAAACAGTTTGCGAAAACATTTACTTAAAATATTTGAGATCTGTAAAAGAAAGAAAAGGCAAACGTCCATTCAAACACGAAATACATCGGAACAGAATAGAATTTGGAGACTTTTACCATCTGTATGAAGAACTAAGACAAGATCCGGCTTTCTTTGTTCAAGAATGAAATTTGAGACCTTTAATTATATTCTTGAAAGTATTCGAGAAGAGTGCAATCATGCTACCACGAATTTGAAGAAACCCATACCTGTTGAAGAAAGGCTAATCTTGAGGTTAAGGTGGGAAATAAAATAATAATGTTTTTCTCCTTCACAAACTGTATTAAAAGACAAAGCGAGTAATAATAACGATAATTATTGGTATGTTTATTAGAGAGTCTGGTACGTGTACAGTGTACATATTATCTGAATGAGACGAATTTGATGCGTGTTATGGAGATGGAGTCTATACTCCATAGCAAAGACCTGTTTGGTGACAAAGCCTCTGCTAAAATATTTTGCATCTGATTATGCACTTAATTTTTGATGCGGACTCAATTCGTTGAAAAACGGATGAATGGATTTGAGAAACAGCATATCTGAATCATCATCGGTGGTATTGCCTAGAGCTGAAATATTTTTTTCTTCAATTAGGGCCTCGCTTTTTCAAATGGCGTTATCTGAGGCTCATTTTTTCTTTTTCGATGAAGACGTAGATGCTGCTGGTAATGGATGCAAGGTTGGGTGTGTTTGTATCTGAGGCGGAGGAGACTGAGTCGTCTGTTCCACTTCCTACGTAGATCGTTCAACAAATTGGCTAGTTTCAGACATTTCATTGGCAGTTTCTTGTTGAGTTTGCTGTTCAGGATTTTCATCTTGTGTTTGTGGTTCACTTGGTTCAATGCTAATGTGTGTTTCAAATGTATTTTTTGAACTCGCAGAGTAGTTTCCTTCTGTAGGACGAGAAGCAACAGTGTCCTTCAAACAGTACATTCTCTCGAAATATCACCATTTACCAGTATAAGTTTCTGGACTTCCTGGATCGCCAGACCGTGGTTTCCTAATTTTTTTCATTTCTTTCTGAAATACATCTCGTAGATTTTTGCCATTTCGCCTTTAATCGATCTTCTGTAAAATAAAATCAGTATTTCAGTACACACAAATCAACAATTTAAAACAAAAAAGCAATACTCTTAACAAAATTAAACAGTCGCTTTATCTTTGATTATATGTTTGTTTCAGATATTTGTTTACTGGAATAGCGTTTAGACAACTGTGATTATCTTTTCGCAGTTGGTAATGTAGATATTGAAATTTGTAGAGCTCTGTGGAAAATTTTACAAAAGGAACACCTAATATTTCCAATGAAATCGAATTTCGAAAACATAACTACGAAATTTTATGAACGATGGAAATTTCCCAACTGTCTAGGGCGATAGCCGTGGCTTCGGACGAATTCGTCGTTGCCCACATTCACATTGTAAATATGTAGATAGTATATATATTAAACGTTATGTTGTCATTCCGTAGCAGGGGTTTTCAATGTGTTTTCCCTGTAGATACCTATGCACTTATCATACATTAACTCAAAATCAACAAATATGAACTAACATCCCGCGGGTAACATAAAATGCAAATCATTTCAAGGCTAATGCCAGGTAAATAGAGTTGGTCTAGAATTGTAAAAGCTACACTTATATTATACCGGCTACCTACTGCGTAGGGCATGCTGACGTGTAGAGCGGCCAAAGGCTTGCCTGGTGTGGCTTGCCTCGTCTCTTAAAACACATAGATGTAAGGTAGAACTAAGGATAGCTGTAAGTTAGTATTGTGAATCAATAGGAAATAAATTAATTCATTCAATTTGTCGTTGATTATGAAGAGAAAATTCATTTTAAAATCGACCGTCTATTAAAAATTAAGAACTGAACCGCTCAGGGCACTGCCAGGTAGTGTCGGGCACTGCGCCGTGCCCGACACTCCAACTTTCCGATTTCGGTAGAGATGACTAGCTGGTAATAAATAAGCTGTGGTTATGTGTTTTCAAACATAATTATGTATTTCAATTAAAAAAAAACTGCTGATACTTACTGTTTTCTTTTAAAACTGCCGCAATGGCCTCCCATTCATTATCTACGGCCAATCCATCCATCCATTGTTCCACTTGTTCCAGACACTAGGCCGTTTTTGAACTCCATTTATTAGCTCTTCAATCTGCTGATCAGTCATAATTTATTCAAGCAACAGAAAACTTTTGGAGTCCAACACAGGCAACCGCGCGATTCGACGACGAAAATCAAACTGATTTGAAAAACAAACAAGTGCGATCACGCGATTGCGTCGCGCGATTGCGCGATTGGATGTATTTGGCCACAATAGTTCCACCAAGTACGTTGTATTTATCATCACGTCGCTCGCTCGCTCGCGCGATCCAAATTATTTACCAATTAGGACTCGGCGTAAAGCTACCGGTCTCGCGCGACCGAGCGGCTCAGTCTCCTTGCGACCGTGAAGATACCCACACGTACGAGTATTATCATGAGCGAGGAACAAAACAACATTAGATTTGTAGAAATAATTGAAAAATATCCCTGTATATACAATTTTAATTTAACTGATTATTCCAGAAGAGATGTAACAGAAAAGGCGTGGAGTGAAATTGCGGAAGAGATAAAAAGTGCAGGTAAATAATAGTTATTTGTGTTTTTAGAGCGCAAAGTAACGGATTGCCGCTTGAGAAAGTTTACTGTAAACACTGTACATAGTAATCTTTCGAAAACGGCAATCTTACTTTGCGCTCGAAAAACACACATAACTTCTTCTACAGCCCCATTTTTTAAAATTAAATGCACATTTTTCTCTATTCTGAAATTTGCAATGTCAGTTTTGACATATTATTCGGGCATATCCACCGATATCCATATATGGATAAGCACAAACCGTTCTGCCTGTGTCGAAAAATCGTACCAATCATGGGGGAAAAAACCGGGTTCTGCGTCGGACAGAACTGAAAATAGGATAGTTTTACTCATGCGCAAAAGTTGTATATTTTATCGGTTGGTCTATTCTATTTCTTTTAAAAACCAATGGCTTGCAATTTTTGTGTTAAATATATCATCTATCAACTTGCTTTTAAATTTTTGGTAATATATACAAAGGCAATTGCTAATTGAAACTGCGCGGTCTCAGAACTAGCTTATTTTGTTTACATCTGAAGGCGCATGAATCAGTATGATTTGGATCGTTTTGTGTTTATCCATATATGGAGATCGGTGGGCTTATCTAGAACAGGAGTGTATCGGTTAACTTTCATTCTGATCTTTTCTCTCTTTAATTATTTCTTATTAATATCAGACTAGCGCATTATTGTATTCTTATAATTTTTATAAATAAGTACTTATAAAAACTTACCTTAAAGTTATTAGTAATCGTTCTTCAACGCTGACACTTCGCCTATAATGCGTATCCAATTTCTCAATAGCGGGACCCGTTATGGAGAGTAGTAACCTAAATGTTTCTTTTGACATTCGATAAAATGACTGAAATTTTTTTTCGGCACATAATAATTCTCTTGCGCAAATGAAAGCTGATCGATGTGCGTTATTAGTAATATACAGGTGAACCCAAAATCTGCGCCTCCGCTTTTTTCTTAAATAATACAATGCCACTACGATTGACCCGCCTTCACTTGACGAAGACATCTTGTACACTAGTTGTGCAAAATAGTAAAATCGCGTAGCGGTTGCGTAGTCTTGATGTAAAATCTTCATAGGAACTGGTCGCCGACAAGTCGCTAGCATTTGAATATCGTCGCGGTATTGTCGCTGTCGCGTATTGCTGGTGTGATAGCCGCCTAAGTATCTCTAAAATATTTAGTATATCCCCCAACACTTAACATTAACATAATTTTGTACAAAATGATTAATGTAGGGTCTAAATAAGCAGTTTCAACTGAAATTATTTGGCGCAAAAACCGAACATACCAAAAGTTAGTAATGCATACATGCATGCATACTATTATCAAAAATGATCGGTACATTTTTACTTTGCGCATTTTTCGAATTTTGCAATTTTTTGTGTGACGTGTAGGTACTGGATAGTATTAGAAGTATTCTGTGACACGTTACATATTGGAAGTTTCTGGTGAATATCTCCAGAACTTTTTTTAAATTTTTTTCTAACCTCAAAATTAAGAGTAAGTAGTTTATATGAAAAAAAAAATTGATTTTCTCAAAATCGGCTCTAACGATTTTCTTTAAATTTTCTACATGTTTACCATTTAGTAAGACTAATCATGTACTGCACCATTTTTCCGGGAAAATCTTAACGATTTTATTCAAACTCTGTACTTATTTACCAATTAGTAAGGAAAATAATATGCATTTGTTTACTTTTCCCACGAAAAATAAGATAAAGCCACTTTACTAGTGGAAACATTGACCTTCCAATTTTTCCTAGTTCTGTGGTGGAACTATGTTCCATTTTTTTAGTTCTGTGGCAGAATCAAGGAGCGAGAAAGTATGTGCGGCCTTGCCGTACCGTCTATTTAATGTTGTTTTTTCTTTTTAGTTAAGTGTTAAACAAAAACTGACTCTGGCCAATTCATATTCCCACTGATGTTGACGTTCAAACCCTACTGTCATAAGTTGGATCCACACTGATTGATGTAAAACATTTAGTCCTAATTTCCTGTTTGGCTTCCAATAGAAATAATGGAGGCGCATACTTTCACACTAAAGTTGAAGAGATCCATATTCAATGGGAAAATGAACAAAAGCCCGAAATATTTCGTAATATAAGGAAACCTCAACCATCTCTGGAGCACCATATATTACGCAACATAATTAGTATAGTATAGCATAGATTATTTTTCTAGTTTCTGAAAATCTTTTTTGCCATAATCCATGTACAGAATAATAATAGGTAATCATTTTAAATATAGTAATTGTGTGGTCAGAGACTAGTTAAAATAATTTGTCAATTTTTCGTTATCAGTGTTCTGCTTGTGATAACAAGTAGGTACTTTTCACTTCTGGCTAATGGAGGTAGAAATAAACATTTTTTTATTGTTCCTGAAAATACTTCGAAAAAACGTGAAGAATAGCTTCAGATTATGAATTTAAATGATAAGTCGACTACAATCTATTTGTGTGGAGACAATTTTGAAGATAAAAACTTTGCAGATTCATGACAAAGGGGATTAACTAGATTTGCGGTACCCTTTTTCAAGCCTCGAATCAAAATTATCAGTGATATTCTAATTAGACCTCCTCACACTTCCTACAATGTCCCCCATATACGCCAACCTTCTCCATCCACAAGTACATGTAATTCTTGTTTTATAGAAACTGTTCTAAGGGCTAATCCTCCTGAGAACCCACATTTCACTTTTTTTCGGTTTTTGAGGCTTAGATTAAAATAAAAATTGTATATACCTATTATAATCAAATGTGTTTTATTTAATATTATTAAGCTTCGCTATTTTATAATATAAAAAGGGAACAATCTTCCTTAAAAGAACGTCTGATGTTTAACCCCTAATTTATGCATCCAAATTAAATTATACGTTATAATATTACAAAGTGGCAAAACTAACACAAAACTTTCGGCAAAATTACATAATTATGCATAAAACCTTTGAAATATTTAAATGTGCCTATACTAACTAGGTACGTTGCTTTAAATTTCTTTTTTAGGTACTTTTTACTTCTACGTTCTTATGTAAGCCCTAAAAGTTGTGTTTCAAACAACAGAAACACCTTCATTTTTCTAGAGGAGCAAAACATAATCGAACATATTTTAAATAATGACAAAAACAGAAAAATTATATGCGAATTTTAATAAAATTGTATTCCGAAATTATTGAATTTACAATTTTTACTGAATTTTCATTCCGACACATCATTTTTTGCAGATTTTACGGGCAAAGTCTGCCAAGAAAAATATTTCGGAATGAAAATGCATTAAAAATAGCAAATTCAATCATTTCGGATCACGGCTTAAATAAAACAATAATTTTGAATATGGCGCCATACAGTCGGTAAGGAAATAATTTACATTACCGACCCATAAACACAACAACAGTTATTTGTAATACCGATCAACCCACATGTAATTCATCCCGAGGATACTGGCGGCGCTAGTGAAAACTGTCTTAAAAAATATCATTGATTCGGCATTCTCTCTTTTTTATTTTATCTCTGGTCTATAGCAAGGTCTGTCACACATTTGTGACAAGTGATCTCAGGATTGTAGCCACGTGCGAAGTATGAGATTATGTTTATTATTTACGTTGTAGTGTGAAAGTGTTTACCGATTTTAAACAAGAATATATGCGTTTTATAGTGAAATAAATACACAGAGGACGGTAAGTAAATATTTTTACCGATTACACAAAATTGACCAAGTCGCGGTACACATCTTGTGCAATACTCAAAGCATTTATGGCGCGGACGCCTCAGTTTTAGGCAATACATCATGAATAAAAAGGCAAAATACGGAATAAAGCTTTACGAATTGTGTACCCCAAACGGTTATTTGCTAAATGTTCTAATTTATACAGGGAGAGGGACTGTCAACAATGAAAATGGGCACGCTGCTTCTGTTGTTTACGAGTTAGCTAAATATTACTTGGGAAAAGCCAATACTATTTATATGGACAATTTTAACAATGGTGTCCGCTTACACAAAGATAAAACTCACATTGTTGGCACTCTTAGAAAAAATCGCAAAGAAAACCCATTGACAGTTGTGTCAACTAAACTAAAGAAAAGAGAAACTGTCTTTAGAAGAAAAGAGGAAAGTGTGTGAAGAAAAAGAGAAAATAAAAAGTCCAAAACATCTATCATAATTGATTATAATTTGTACATGTCAGGGAATCACAGGTGCGACCAAATGGTCTCTTCAACGACACGCAAATATGTACGGTGGTACCGTACCGGCGCCAACCTCTTTCCCGGTGAGGGTTCCCTCTAAAACGAGACGGTTGAAATTAGAGATTGCGGACGAAGTACGCCGGGTACCAAACCCGAAGGAATGGTCGGGCGAACTGAAAGCAAAGATGGAACTGGTAAAGCCACCAGGCCTTAAGGGGCCGCGTTACCAAACAAGAGTAGACATCCGATGGCAAGCGCATCCACCTTAACATACCGAATCGCTAGAAATCCGTTTCGTTTTTTTGCTGTGATTTTCTTTTCTTTTATTATTATTACCCGGCACCGTACTGTCTGTGATATTAAGTTGTTAGACAAATAAATACTTAAGTTCTCTTGTTAAGTATTCTTATCATGTTTAAGCTGTACTCCCGCCCTGTCCTTCACTAACGCAAATATTCTTGTTATTAGATATGGATTCTCCACCTCTTAATCTGGAGGCTTCCGCTTTGGGGCTCATGGCTGAGCTAGAAGAAGCTATTGCAGAACCCCCGAAGACGATTCTCCCAGGACCAGAATTGCACCCCGAACAGTTATCTTCCCACGGCACTGGAAGACACCGCTAAAATCATCCGCAGGCGCAGTGAGCCAATGGCCACCCTAGCCAAGGCTCAGCCACCCTCCGCGCAGACCGATATGGAAAAGGACGCTAAGAAACCAGAACCAGACAAGCCGAGGCCGGAAGATCTACCTCTGTTCCTTCCCGTGACCCAGGGACTGTGCTGGCGTTGTGCCCACCCCGGTCATAGCAGAAATACCTGTGCGGGCAAACCCGTTTTGTTCTGTCCCGCCTGTGGAAAAGTTGGGGTAATGTCCACCCAGTGTGTCTGCCGAAGAATGTTTTCCGGAGCAAGGCCCACCGCAGTACCCAGCCGCCGAAGAACCGTATACGTAGGTACCCAGTGCTGCCGTCACGATGTGAAGTACACAGCCTGTCCTACCTGTAGATGTCCATGTGCGATCCGTCCCACACGCCGCCCAATGTACTCTTGACGGAAAACGAAGTTGTCCCATTGAAGTAAGTTTAGTTATAAGAGAAGTATTGTCAGTTTTATTTAGATTTGTATGTAATAGGTCAATTTTACCAAGGGGAATATATATATATATATATATATATACATATATAGTCAGTCCAAAAAGTTTCCATACACTACATATATTTATACATTTATTTGATTAGTTTTAAGCAGCTAACTGGAATTTTGAAAAATTAAATTTAAATTATTATTTCAGGCCTAACCAATAAAAAATTGAATAAAAAATAGCTGCGAAATATTTTATTGAAATGTTACATCATAATTTAGAAATATTTAACAAATACCATGTCAAAAAAGTCTCCATACATTAAGATATACGCAAGGAAAACTAGATTATATTCAGTTGCACCTTATCAAGTAGTCATTGCTAGCTAATTTTAAAACAAATGAATCATTTTCAGCCATACTTTTTAATCTGTCGCCCGTTGTAATAGATTTTGCAGTGAATTTATTTAATTGTTACAAAAATTAGTGAAAGAAATTGCGAAATTCCCAATGCAGTTCGCAAGATTGTAATTGATTTATGGCAAGATGGAAAACCATTTAGAAATATAGGAAAAATTATAGGGAAAACACTCGCTACGGTTCAGTACATAGTAAATTAATACAAATCAACTGGTTCGTATAAGATTCGACCCCGCTCTGGTCGACCTAAGAAATTAACTCCACGTGAAGAGGTCAGTATTGTTAGAGAAATAAGTAAAGATTCAAAGAAAAGTGCACTCAAAATTGCAGAACAAATTAGAGAACAATTTTCCAAAAACGATTGCCCGCAAACTGTGAGAAATTGTTTACACAGGGCAGGTTATAATGGACGTGTAGCAAGAAAGAAGCCGTTTATTTCAGAAATTAATCGAAGAAAACGGTTAGAGTTTGCTAGGGAATACATTTTAAAGCCTCCTGAGTTGTGGGAAACAGTAATTTTTAGCGACGAAACTAAGATCAATCTTTTTGGGTCTGATGGCAGAACTAATGTTTGGAGAAAGAAAAATACAGCATTAAAAATTGAAAATATTTGTTCTAAGGTAAGACAGGGTGGTGGCAGTGTTCTGCTTTGGGGATGCATGTCTTCAGGGGGAGTAGGAAATTTAAACTTTATTGATGGTACAATGGATCAACATGTTCATCTAAACATTTTAAGGGGCAATTTGCGAGAATGTGTCCAGAAATTGGGACTCGAAGGAAGGTACCGTTTCCAACAGGACAATGATCCTAAACATACCGCTAAGATAGTTCGCGAATGGATGATCCATAATGTGCGACAGCAGCTTCATACCCATCCACAATCACCCGATATTAACCTCATCGAACATTTGTGGTATGATCTAAAACGGCGCATTCGCAAACACAATTTTTCAAATAAGGAACAGTTAAAAAATAGAATAATACACGAATGGGATATCATACCTCCAGAAATTACTAGAAAGCTGGTTGCAAGCATGTCAAGAAGATTACAAGAGGTTATCAAGGCCAACGGATGTCCAACTAAATATTAGGCTACAAGATATTGTATTTTTCTGTTAAATTAATATCGATTATTGTTAAGTGTATGGAGACTTTTTTGACATAGTATTTGTTAAATATTTCTAAATTATGATGTAACATTTCAATAAAATATTTCGCAGCTATTTTTTATTCAATTTCTTATTGGTTAGGTCTGAAATAATAATATTAATTTTATTTTTCATAATACCAATTAGCTGGTTAAAACTAATAAAATATATGTAGTGTATGGAGACTTTTTGGACT
>MU186701.1:0-22779 GCA_016904865.1 Pissodes strobi | reverse complement strand
TTGGTATTTGGTCTCATAAAAACACCATTCTTTTTGATAAATTATCGTAAAAATACTTTCTATATTATTATCATACTGATAACCGCGCGAAAATATAGGAAAACACTTTCCGCGATTCACCTAAGGTTTTCCTAGTATCTGTAGTACGCACTGTACCCGCGGCGGCGAGCCCCACTTCGCATGTTGTGAGAACCGCGCAGGCCACAGCCTATAAAACCAGATGTACTGCGGTAGAACGGAGAGTGACACACACATCTTGTCGACCGTCGCGTAGACAAGCCGTGCTTACAACCCGAAATCGATACGAAAAACGTGACTGAGTGCCAGTGCGCAAAAGCCTTTACTACGACTGTGGATGTAATGTTCAGCATTGCATCTGCAATTATTAAAGAAAATTCGTTAGGGATTTATCCCGAAAATTCAAAAGAAAATCGTTAAGTCGTAGTAAAGGACTCCAACTTTCCGAGTACCGTACCCACGTGGGTGCATGTACCTCGGAGGGTTGGTATCAACACCAACGAAAGTGCAAGAAAATCGAAACCAAGGCGAAATAGACAACATACAAAATAGAAAATGGACAACAACAACAGAGGAAAGGAATTCACGTTAGCTGAATTAGAAAAGGAGAGAAGAAGAAGAAACAACCTAAGAAGAAACAGCGACCCAAGGCAGGAAACTGTAAGTACATTACATACACAAACAAAACAATACACTACATAAATCAAAAGTTTAGATAGCAAACGACAAACAAACGACGAACAAATGGAAAAATTACAGAAATACATACGAAAACTCGAGACCCAAAACAAAGACTTACAAAACGAAAACTGCACGCTGACAGAACAAGTAGCGCAGTTAAAAATAGAACTTGAGAAAGCTACATCTACAATGAAAAACGTACAGACAAATCAAGACAAATACCACGACGTACTTATGGAGACATTGACGGAAATGAAACAAAAACAAGATAAAACAAACGAAAACACACACGCAGAAACTAACATATCACAACCAACCCCCACAGCTATAGCCCCCCCCCCCCACTGAGGATGAAATGGAGACCAACTCCAATTCAGACTCAGAGATGCCAGCTTCTAATGACAGGGAATTCCCGCCCCTTAAAAGGCCTAGGGCAACGAGCCCCCCAATAACCCAATCCACAAACCCTAGGCCAAATATACCACGAATGACGAATGTGGCAACACAAGAGTCTGTTAACAAACACCTAGGACTAGCCCACCCACCAACAGCCCAAACAGAAGAGCCCACCACGGCACCTAAAAAGTCAGAAGTGGTTCCAATTATAATCAGGTGCCCAGAAAACTGGGTCAAAATCCACCAAGACATGACATATGCCAAAATTGATTTTGGTAATATTAAAAAATCCAAACTGGGGATTCAAATTACCCCCACAACCCCGAATGATCATAGAAGGATCACGACTTATTTAAAAAACAAAAAATATCCCTACCATTCGTATTTCCTACCGGAGGATAGGAAATTAAACGTAATCATAAAAGGACTAGACGGCAAAATCCCATTGTCGGACATCAAGGACGACCTAATTGCAAATGGCTATTCACCCATAGAGATGTTCTGGCTCAGGGCTGGAACAAGGAGAAACATCTTAACAGAGATGCTTAAGGTCTTAGTACCTCAATCAGACTCGAACATCCTAAACGAAACTCGAATCAACTACATGCCAGTTGTAGTTGAAATACAAAGAGGCAGCAAGCATCGTGTGCACAATCAGTGCCACAGATGCCAACAATTTGGCCATACAGTAACCAACTGCCACGCAACCCCAATCTGCCATAAGTGCGCAGGAAACCACCATTACAGGGACTGTAAAAAGCCCATGAACACCCCTCCAAAGTGCTGTAACTGTGGAGGTGAACACCCAGCGAGCTACTCAACTTGCCCCAAAAACCCAAACAATAAAACAAAACGAACCATAACACAAACACGGCCGGTGAGCAATAACATCAGCTACGCACAACTAACGAAGCCACAACCAAAACCAATCACACAAAACACCACACCAAACTCAGGCATTAACACAAAAAACACAAACGCACAAAACCACAACATCTTCACACTGCTAACGATGTCCGAAGAGGAGATAAAGGCAAAAATCAATACCATCACAACACTAATCCAAAACAACCCGACATTGAGATTATTCGCTAATCTCAATGGCTAATACACCAACACATTTATTCTTGATCAGTTGGAACGCGAATTCCCTCTATCCCAAGAGATACGAATTCGCGGAATATCTGGTTGAGAACAACATAGACATAGCACTCGTGCAAGAAACTTACCTACGCCCACATACGCATTTACACGTTCAAAACTACACAATTTATAAAAATGATAGACCGGACCGCAGGGGAGGCGGTACGGCCATTTTTATAAAAAACAGCATAAAACATGACACAATACGCACACCACAGTCTGAGATACTAGAGGTAACCAGTGTCAAAGTCAGTCTAACTGACGGAGATATGGTGATACACTCGGTATACAGACCGCCACCAAACAAACTCACGCACACAGATATAGAGAAACTTTTTAACTATACACACCCGGTACTAGCTGCCGGGGATTTCAATGCCAAACACAGGTCCTGGGGATGTAGAACCACGACTCAAAATGGTACTATGTTACTCAGGACAGCAGAAACACTACACTACACAATACTCGCTCCCACCGAACCCACCCACTTTCGCGGCGAAACAGCCGACATACTAGACATCGCAATCACACACAACATCCCTCACAACGTGGTGATAGACAATCTGGAGGAGTTATCTGCCTCAGATCACTCTCCAATTGGCATCACCATAAACAACATACACGAAAACGCACGAGCACACACACAAACATTCATACAATGGAACACTTTCAAAAAACACTTAAAAGACAACACACAACATATCCCACATATAAACTCTAAGGCGGAGCTAGACAATCAAGTCTTAAGCTTCACCGAAGAGTTACAAACAGCACTAAACACATCCAAGAAAACAGTGCACACAAGACAAAGCAACCCATACTCACTTCCCGAAAACATAAAACAAAACATAAGACTAAGAAACAGACTAAAAAGATGAGCCAAACAAACAGGCAGCGCAGAACTCAACAGACAAGGAAATAGACTAACAAATACAATAAAAACAGACGTTAAAAATCACAAAAACAACAAATGGACGGAATACCTGACAACAGTAAACATACAAGACAACTCTCTATGGAGAATAGCTAAAAACATGCAGCATAAAGGCAAGATGATATATCCTCCGATCCATGGCTTGAGGGGAATGGCGTATTCTAGCGAGGACAAGGCTGAGGCCTTTGCCGACTCGCTGGAGTCGCAGTTCACCTTGGGGGATGGAGCGCAGGATATGGATCACGAAGAGGCCATAGAGAGATCATACAGAAGAATCACGAGACAAATAAACGAACTACCAGAAGACGAAACCCAACAAACTGACACACAAGAAGTTGTGCAACTAATTGCGCAACTCAACCCAAAAAAGGCCCCAGGTCTAGACAACATACAAAACAAAGCACTGAAAAACCTACCAGACGTGGCAATACGAAAACTAACATACATAATAAACAAAACACTACAACTAAATCACTTTCCAACCTGTTGGAAAAAAGCAAAGATCATACTAATACCGAAACCAAGCAAGAATCTAACATTCCCACAACACTGGCGTCCTATTAGTCTGCTCTCCTCCTTAAGCAAGCTAACGGAACGCCTCATACTCAATAGACTAAACACACATGTAACAGCACACAATCTAATCCCAAATGAGCAATTTGGGTTTAGAAAAAACCATAGCACCGAACTCCAACTTGCCAGGCTTGTCGAGGATTCGACTAGAGGACTACAAAGGCGGGCAGCGACCGCAGTTGTGGCCCTCGACATCGAAAAGGCCTTCGATAAAGTGTGGCATGAGGGACTCATTCATAAACTACATACACAACACAACATACCATTACCTTTAACACAATTCATTGCTTCGTTCCTCAAGCGAAGAGCATTCGTCACACAAATAAATACTGAACTTTCAAACACTAGAATCATGGAAGCGGGCGTACCCCAGGGCTCCCCGCTTTCCCCAACACTATACTCATTATACACTTCAGATGTACCCAAACACCCACACGTACAGCTCTCAATATCTGCAGATGATATCTGCATATATTCGACACTCAAAAATATATCAAGACTCAAAATACACGTACAACAACACTTAAACTCTATAGACGACTGGGCAGAAACTTGGAACATCAAAATTAATAATGACAAAACTCAGGCAATGCTCATTAGCCACTCTTGTAGATTACCTGCAAATCTTAAGCTTGGAAACACTGAATTAAGTTGGAATAACACTCTTAAATATCTAAGCATGACCTTAGACCGAAGACTATCATTTAATCAACACATCCAAAGTAAAATTAACATAGGCATTGCAGCAAAACAAACTTTCTATCCCTTAATTAACAGAAATAGCTCAATGTCAATCAAGAACAAACTTCTAATTTACAACCAAGTTATCAAGCCCAAAGTCCTCTATGGTGCCATCGCATACACACACACAAGCAAGACAAACAAAAAGAAACTACAAGTTTTTCAAAACAGAACACTCAGACAAATACACTCAAACCTAAAAATCGAAACAATTCACGAACACCTAACAAATAGACATGTTAGATTCTTGGAACAAGTACGCACCCACACAAATCCACTAATTACAGCACTTTTTGACGGGGAAGACCGACCGGAAAGGGCAAGGCTAAAAAGCTTAAGAGAACCTCCAATAAACACAATATAAGTACATATAAAAAACCCATAAATAATTACATAAAAATCACAAAACTAAAAAACAAAAATAAAAATAATAAAAATAATTGAAAAACCACCAAAAAGAATACTAACATTTACTAACCCATAAAAAACTGTAGCTAAACACTACAGCAAAAAACCCAAAAATAATTAACCCACTAACACACATCTCAACAACACACAACATAAAACATTACACCACAACAAAATCACAACACATTACTGTATCCTGCCTGGAACCAGTCGCAAGAAGAATCAGAAGGCCAACACGCCGAAGAAGGAAGATGCAGCCTGGTACCGAGACAGCAGCATACCCCACCAGCCCAGCTCCAGACAGACCGAGAAGGACCGAGCAGGTAAATATCTCGTTGTACTGTATTCCTAGTCTGTGGTCCTGGAAGTGGAGTAATTCCGGCCATCCTACCTTGGCAAGCGGAGGAATCCCGGCCATCCCAGTTGGCAAGTGGAGTAATCCCGGCCATCCTCCCGTAGTGATCCCGGTTTCTCCATTGGCAAGTGGAGTAATCCCGGCCATCCTAGCCTGGCAATCCCGGTTGGCAAGCGGAGTAATCCCGGCCATCCTACCGTAGAAATCCCGGCTCTCCCTACTGGCAAGCGGAGTAATTCCGGCCATCCTAGCTTAGCAGTCCCGGTTTTCCTCATTGGCAAGTGGAGCAATCCCGGCTAAGTATCCTTCCAAACTAAGCTTGTCTGCCCCCGACTAACTAACCCGTAGATCCATGCTTCACGTCCGACGCGCATCCTAGTTAGGGAACCGATCTGCTGAATATCGACCGTGTCATAGAGCTGGGGCTATTAAGAGTCGTATACTAGATTTACCGCAGGACTTCCGCACCGCTACAGTCTACCGTCTTCGCTAACATATTTACCGCAGGGCTTCCGTACTGCTACAGTCTACCGTCTTCGCTAACATATTTACCGTAAGGCTTCCGTACCGCTACCGTTTACTGTATTTGCTAAGTATAACGCTCGATTAGATATGTCGATTCTTTTACTACCGTTTGGTTTTTTTACGGCTTACTGGGTTCGGTCTCTTAGAATAAGTTGTCCGATACTTTTAGATATAAGAGAGTTAGGTTTATATTTACTGTTGGATAAACACGACCATTATTATGTTTATACGGAGTCTTTTATTTACTAGAGCCATCCGGCAATTATTGTAAAAATAATAATAAAACATCCGTCCATCCGGCAATTATTGTAAAAATAATAATAAAACAATTAGTTTAACCTTAATTAAAACAATGTATTGTAGGTTGATAAGAAATTATAACATGAAAGTCATCTAAATTAAAAAACGTATTTTTTTTTATATTTACAAGAATTATCAAAATGTTACTTACATATGAAACACATATTATTATATTGAAGGTGAATACAAGTATAAAAATAATCAGAAAAAGCCAGTTGGCAATTGTTTATTTTGCACTACACATGTACGGCTCAAATTTCACGGTACTGCCATTCTAAAGCACCACCAGGGCTATCGAAATACTCAGCAAATTTATCCCGTACTGTCAAAGCTTCTTTTGTACCCCTAATATCAACATCAACTTCAAGATCACATTTAATGTTTATTCAAAACTATAACCTTCTCTTTTTTCGAACAATATTATGAACAAGCCATTATATATTCTGCTACCAATACATCCACGTTCAAGACACGATGAAAGATCTGCTATTTATTGCTAAGTAAACCAAAAGCGTGCCTTCGAGTGACGAGAATTGTACACCTTCTTTCTGATTGTTAACGATTTCGTAGAAAAAGGACGCATGACATTATTTGACAATCCGAACGCTTCATCTGCAACTATCACGTATGACAAGGGCTAGGAAGGCTCACTGATTGGTTTAGCTACTGGTAACTGTACGGTTTTGTTTTTTAATGCAGCGTGCAGAGCACTTTTCTTAAAAACATTGGAATCGCTTTACTTTCCGTAAGCCCCGACATCAAGAAAAGTAAACAAATCGTTGGAATCGCACATAGCCAACAAAAGAATAGAAAATTAGTTCTTATAATGGTAGTACATTGACACGCTGTTCCACGACTTGACACTCGTGTATACTTACCATCCAGGGCTCCTACACAGTTAGGATAGTTTGCTAAGGATTCAAAGTCTTCGGCAATGCATTTCCACTGTTCGGCAGTGACCACAGGAATAGTCACTTTTCGTCGATATCCATATTTCTTTGGTAACTTGTCTTACAATCTTCCCTATAGTGGTTTGTCCCATATGATAGTAGATGTGAAAATATGCCATTGAAGCGCCACTTCCCAAATAACTAAAAACAAGACCAGCTAGATTAAGGTTATCTAAAACCATCATGTTCTTTATTCAACCTTACACATCCGCAGCTTTTTCAGTAAATTTTCTTCGCAGTTATTAAAACTGCGTTTTGTTTGACTTACCTCAACGTTACAAGCAGCTTTTCTTCTGAAGGTATACTATCTCTGAGTCTGGTATTTTCTCATTCAGTTATCCCAGAAGCTCGTTGTTTACGACGTTTTCGTAAAACGCAGAAACATGTATGCTAATGCACCTGCTTCTTCAACGTTCATGATTGAACTATTGAACTGCGAGCTCTGGTGGATGCCGTGATGGCCCCTGAACCGCACAGGCCACCATGGAAGCGCCCCACCGGTGTCGCCACTGTGGTGGCCCAGTTTGCCAACGCCCTAAAAGAAGAAGTTCAACTTATAATATTGTTTTCCTAGAAGAGAAAGCGTATTCTCCAGGAAGAAAGCGATGGGGAAATGTCAAAACTGATTGAAATGACAACAAAAATTTCCAACAGAATTGAAACCGGTTCACCACTAAATGTTAATTGAACTTTTGTTGAATATAAGTATCAAGAGTTGGAAAACATGATAGAAGAGGAAGCCAGAAAGAAGAGCAAAGAATTCCTTTTACTATCAATTAAAGATTAATTATTTTTAGTGAAATTAAACAATTATAATATTTTTCACAACTTTTTTTTATTTATCCAAAAAAGGTTTAACAAAAACAAAAATGACCTACTTAACATTAAGGTCTATTAAATACAAATACATCGCATAGAACAGTACATTACATACACTTAACTGATTAAACAGCTGTGTATATGATAGGATATATCGAGTATTCTATATAGTTTTATTAGCTTAAAAGTTTTATATTCTCTAACAATTCTACCACGGGTGCTTAGTTTACCAGTCCTAAACGACAATAGTAGTTATAACCATAACTTGTTCTTTCTAACAGATATCATATCACAAGTAATATTTAATTTATTTATAAAAAACTTTTACAAATAAAGTTAGATTTAACCAAAACTTAAGTTAAACAAAATAAAAAGCAGTATACATATTTCTGTGAAAAAAATACAAAAACGAAACATTTTGTTTTATAAAATAAATGAATTTACAATAAGTTTACAGAAAGTATCCTGACTTGCCATGAAACTCGTCCATCATCTGATGTAAAATAATCGGCATCCCTTATTGAATAACTGTAACGCTTCGTAACATTATCTCCCAATCTACCGACAGACTGTAAAGGCGCGTTCTTATGAGTCAAGTTTAGTTGACCGAATGTAGTTGATCAACAAAAGTTGAATGGAAACTATAGTGAGAACCTTTGTTTCAATAGAGTTGATCAACTTTTTAGTTGTTCAAGAAATGTTTGACCCAGTCAAACTTTATCGTTCATTTAGTTTATAGTGTTGTATTGCTTTACGTGCGTTTATTTGATAATAAGAAAATGAGCGTCAAGTGGTCTGAAAGTGTTATGTACAAATTTTTGGGACTTTATCGCAAATATGATTGCCTTTAGGCGGCAACAGACTAAGCAAACATTGTTGAGCAACAGTTGATCAACTCGTGAGTTCGCTCAATTTATACGTGTTGCTCAACAGTTGCGCAACTGTTGACAAACTGTTGCATGATGTTCGCTCCCGAGGCGGTACATCAAAAGAAATGTTGACCAACAGTGCGTCAACAGTTTCGCCGGTGTATACGTGCGCAAACTTGTCAATATGCATTTAGTTTAATTCAGGCATTCGAGAGCGGTACATCGGCAGAGTAACGTTCAATTTATTTGAAAATGTCGCACGATTGGTCAGAAGAGACCAAGTTCTAAATTTGATAGAGCTTATAAGGGAATATTCAAATATATGGAATCCCGAAAATGAAGCTTATAAAAACAAAAATAAACGAACTGACGCATTTAATATTATAGCGACCGTTCTAGAACTATCCCGAGAAGAAATTGAGAGGAAATAGAAAGTTCTGCAAACCCAGTTTAGACGGGAATGTGCAAAAAGCGTCACAAAATCTGGCCAAGGAACAAATGAATTATACGTGTCCCGTTGGTTTGGATATAAACATTTAATGTTTTTAAAAGACAAGAATACACCAAAACATACAAGAGATACTCAAGAACAAGTAAGTAAACTTTTTTATTTCTTTATAATGATACATATTATTTTATTCCATTCTGTCTTGTCAAGGCACTCTTCCAAGTCCTGAAAAATAATGTGCAAATTGTTCTCGAACTTCATGTGCTACTCTGGTTGATTTTCTACCAATTCTATTTAAATTCATAAATGTAGATGAAGGTTCTGGTTCGTCTCGCCAAGATCCATGAACCAAAATGCCCGTTGAAACATCTTCATTGTCATAGGTTCCAGGGGGAGCATAACAGTCCATGATTGTTTTAGTATTTTGTAAAAAATTATGTAAGTAGCAACATGTAAGAACAATTATTTCAGCAGTAGTAGGTTGTAAAAGCAAGGGCTTTCGCAAAACTCGAAATACAGAGGACATAACGCCAAAAGCATTTTCCACTACTCGTCTTGCTCGCGATAATTAAATGAGCGTTGGAACGTCCCCTTCAAATGTTCGCCGGGAAATGGTTTCATCAGGTTCTCCTGTAGAGGAAACCGCATCGTCGCAAACACCACCATCTGAAATTCGTCCTTGACATCCCAAGGTTTACGTATAAAAATCGATACTTTGCATCTACTACTGCCATAAGGACAATACTGAAAGTGCCCTTGTAATTATAATATTCGCTTCCACTTCTAAAGGGGCATTGTAGTACGACGTGTTTACCGTCAATGGCTCCTAAGCATTGAGGAAAATTCCAAAAGTTTTCATAGTCATCGGAAATTTTGAGCCACTCTTCAGGTGAATCTGGTAACTGAAAAAAAAAAACATTATTTAAAAAAAGGATATCCAACTAAGGCCGCAATTGTTCATTAAGTGCCCTATGACCTCCCAACATCTAAATATGTACTCTGCATATTATTATTATACCCATACTATAGGCATGTATACTTTGTTTCAGGACTTGGAAAACACGCAATACGAGGATTCATCAGAAACCATCCTTACTGAAGGTTCCTCAAGCATTCTTCAATTACAGCAAGCAGAAACACCTCATGACACAGTGAAGCAGTTGGCAACAATAAGAAATAAAAGTTCTGGAAATGCAGTTAAACCCTTCGGATGCTCATGATATTGGAATAGAATCAGAACCGTCACAACGAGACACCGTAAGGCAGTTGGTTCCAGCAGGAAAAAAAACCTCGGGAAAGCGCCCAAATTTGTCTGATCCTCAAATGGATGAAGCTTTTCAATCAATAAAAACACTTACAGAAAAACGAAAAGTAAGGGATAGCTTTGAAGTATATGGGGAATACGTGGCAAATAAATTAAGAACGTATGATGCATTTGTTCGAGCTGATGTAGAACATAAAATTAATTGCGTTCTCCATGATGCTGATATGCGAATACTTTATCATTCACACGGGCAGTTTACTCCAAGAACACCGAATTTGCCACTACCAACTGTAGCACCTGTCTCAAGTTCGCTCTCTTACGCACCAGCTCCATCTCCTTATTATACATCAACAAGCATTCAACATCCTTCTGATCAAGATAGTCGAAATTAACATAGCTTTATTGACGCCCTAATTGGATCCCAAGCGGATAACTCTACGGACATTTCATAAAAACTATATTACGTTCTTATATGTTTTTATTTGATTAAATAAGGAAAAAAGAATTTGATTTCTTTTCTTACCTGAATATGATCTGCCAATGCTTCTATAAGGGCTTCGCAAGTTTCAGGAACTATAGTACCAATTAGCTGTTTACCAATTTGAAATAGATACATTAGACTGACATATGAATCTCCAGTGGCTAAAAACCTTAAAGTTATCATTAATCTTGTTTTCACGCATATGGCTGCCCGAAAGTTTGTATTTTTTTTACAATTTTAGGTCCAATCATAACGATGAGACTTTCAAAAGCGGTTGCATTAACTCGAGTGAAGTTTTTGAACAGCATTTGGTCTTCCATTCTTAGTTCTGGTAAAAACTTCCGTTTTCTGTTTGCGAATATACTTATTTGCCACCACCGTCGCTTTCTGCAGTTACACGATTTTTTCATTTTCATTAATAAAAACGTGCACCATGCGAGTAAAGCATCGTCTTCGTCGCACATTTTGCCTCGACTGAACGAACTTTTCAGAAGGTTCGCCGATGTTTTCCAACAATCATCGACGTTTGTTTGCCAACAGTTGATCAACTCTTGCTCAACAGTTGTTCAGCTGTTGCTCAACAATGTTTGCTTAGTCTGTTCCCGCCTTTTGGAATCAGCGAGAAGAAAAATATAGAAACAAGGATGCCAGGGAAAATTCATTAAAATGTATTTTAAGAGAAATGGCCATTACTGGTCTTACTACAGCTGATATAAAGAATAAAATCAAGACAATCTGAACTATGTACAAAGAAGAACATGCGCTGGTTTGTAAATCTATAAAAAGCGGAATGGGAACAGAGGATATTTATGTGCCAAAGCTTTTTTGGTATAAAAAGGCCGATGCTTTCTTAAATAGTGTGACAGGTACAAGAGAAACTTCATCAAATTTGGTAAGTACGCTTATTTTATTGCATTAAAAATGTGTATCATAATTTATTCATCTTTAATCGTCATATATCATATTGACTTGCCAAGGCACAGCTCCCGTTCCGGAAAAATATTCCGCATAATTATCTCGTACATCATAAGCTCTTCTTGTGTAATTACGGCTTCCTAAGGGACCTTTTAAACTAGCTAAGCCATTTACTTGAGTACCTTGTGTTCTCCAAGAACCTGGTACTATGTCACTGGTATTAAAATCTTCAATATCCACCGAACCTATTGGGGTGAAACTTTCACTGGCGGTCTTTTTTAGCCAATTATCTAACACACAAGCCGCTTTAATAATTTCATCCACCTTGGCAATTCCAATACTTAAACTTTTGGTTTCAAAAAATCACCCCTTAGAATTATTGAACGTATTTTAGTTAACCCACTGTATACAGAATGATCAAAAATAGTGGTAATTTACTTAATAGTGTTTCGATTTCGCATTTTCAAATATTTCCGTGGCAGCTAGATAGCGCTAAGACACATATTCGATTTTTAATAAAAAAATGAAATTGATGAAATTTTTCTTTTAACATTATTTAAGAGACAAATAAATTCTCTACATTATAGTGAAAAACAATTTTGCATTGATTCAGCGACATCCCTGGAGACCCTTTTACGAATTCAGATACTTGGCAAAAAAAATTACGCCACTGACTTTGAGTTCTTTATATTTTTTTGAATTAAGTCACTAAAACTACAAATTTTTTTGTTCCTTGATTTGTTTTTGTATCTTGCTTGCTGCGTAGTGGCGCCCGCCTTGTATCACTGAAAACGTTTATTTTTTTCAGAATTTACCACAAGATGAAATGGAAATCGAAACTGACGAAGTTGACAATACAACAGAATATGAATTTCCCCAATCATCAACACAAGCTTCCATTACTGAAAATGGCAATGCTGAAACAGAAATGCAATCCTTAGGAGGACACCAACTATTGAAAATCAGTCTACAATGGACACCAAGAGCTACAAAAAAAAGCCAACAAATACCTTTCGTGCTCCTCAAAGTCGCAAAAGAAAAACTGTAACAAATGAGAGTAATATCTCAGCCATTAGTGCCGCTATTGATAAACTGGATAAAGTGGCTGTACAAAACAATAATATTGAAGATGAGTTCGACATCTTTGGAAAGTTTATTGCTGTGCAACTAAGACAGATGTCTCTCTACGATGCGCTTTCATGCCAGGAACGTCTTCAAACCGTAATGAGAGAAATACCATTGGAGATATTATCAAGACAGCCCTTGGGACAACCCCAATGCCCCATCATCAGCAGTATCAACTGATAATGAAGAAAATTGGTCATGATCAGTTTCAAATCGGTCCTTTACAGCTATAAACCAAGAACAGCACTGCGAGGATTCACAGGCAACATCTGATGACATTCTTTTAAGGGCGTTGACTGGTATTTTACCAGCGGAACCGGAGTCTTAAAGTCCTCCGCCATATTAATGTTAATTATAATAATGTTATTTGAAATGTTATACCTACTTACCTTAATAAAATCTTGTAGCACCTGATAAATTGCCATACAAACATCCTTTAGAAAATTGGCTATGGTATTTTTAGGTACGCGATAAACGGAAGCAAGTGTGGAAAAGGAATCTCCTGTAGCCAAGTATCTCAAAGTTATTTGCAACTTTAACTTTGGCGAAAGTGCTTGACGCATTACTGTATCTTGTTTTTTAGACGGCCCTGAACTTTTCCCAGGAGTTCATTAAATTTTTCTTCAGACATTCTCAAATGGTTTCTATCTCTAACGCTAGTTCCTTTAACAAGCCTTCTGATGATCTCAACTGATTTCTTCTTAAAATCCATTGCCTCACCCAAAATCGTCGCGTTTTACGTTTTTTTCTCAAATTACATAAAACATTTTGCAGTTCTTGTTTTAATACAATTGCTATTATTCTTACACATTCACTAACTACTACATTCGACGCCATCTTAATACTGAGAGTGTTTGATCAATTTTTAGTACACGTGTGAACTCGATCTGATTCAACTCGTGTTCAACTTTTGTTGATCAACTTTATTCGGTCAACAAAATTCGCCTCGTGAGAACGGGCCTTAAGGGATCCTGTTCAACTCTCCAACCCCATTTTGTTCATAATCTGTGTCGACATAATTTGGTGGACAATATACGTTAACATTTTCTAGGTCAGACAGCTCAGTTTGGCAATAATTATATAAAACCACAATAGCTTTTACAATATTATCGACGTTGTCCACCTTGGCAGGTATTGTTGTTTTTAACATCCTCCATCGGACCACTAATATCCCGAAGGTATTTTCAATGACCTGTCGAGCTCTAGAAAGGCGGTAATTGAAAATTCTTTGCTTATGCGATTGATTTTATCCACGGTAAGGTCGCATGATATATTTTTTTAATGGAAATGCTTCGTCTGCGACAAAAAAGTAGGGCATTGGAACATTTGTTCCTGGCAAGGGACTTTCTGGGGGAATGCTCATATCTGAATTTTCAATTCTTTGTCCGAACACGCTATTTTTGAAGATTCCACCATCACTTTGGGACCCGTATGCTCCGATATCAACACATGGGACATACAGCTGTTACGTTAGCTAGGTAACGTTGTTTAGGACTGTGCTGTTCTCCTTTGAAGAATATTCCTTACTTCTTTGAACTGCGCACCTTCCATAAATAAATCGCCGGTTTCATGGTTCAGGTACAGGATTTTATTGACAAACATGGATCATTATAAAATGAGCGACATGCTCAATATTCTAAATCTAATTTAGAGAGACATTAAAGCCATGAATACATTTCGGTTTCGATTCTTATTCTCAGTTAAGAACAATACGAGCATTGACTTGACATTGACATCGACGGTCGTCAAGTGCTACCCGTTCTCGTATAATTCAAGGTATCATCTACCAGTCTACGTTTTAACTTTAAAGTAAGAACACAAAGGTACATAATTATTTGAACGTGACATAGCCGCCGGCCTTGAAATCTCCTAATTTCAAAGAAAATAATAATAAAAGATAGAAAAATCTCGGTGTGATTACAGATTACAGAGATTACTTATCACCTAATGTTTTATTCTAATAACAAATGTATTAAAGTATCTTAATAATCTAGCAGCAAAGAACAACTTAATATCTAACATGAAACTTTAGGACTCGAAGGGTAACACACTAATTTTTACTACCGAACGTTTATATTCACCGTCCTTTGTTTTAACAGTCACCACTCGAATTTTATTGTCTTGACCTGGATGAACGGCAATTATTCTTCCTAGCTTCCAAAGCATAGGGGGCAAATTGTCCTCGTGAAGCACAACACATTGTCCGACCTTAAACACATCGGATTCAGCTTGCCATTTGCACCGTTCTTGCAATGTGTGCAAATAGTCCTTATGCCACTTACACCAAAACTGCTCCAACAAGTACCGCAAGTGTTTATACTTGCAACGTAGAGTTTGTCTAACATCGGTGACAGGATTATCTGGAACCGCCAACAGGGATCCGCCGATCAAAAAATGTCCAGGCGTCAAAACCATCAAATCTTCGGGGTCCTCACTTAAGGGAACCAAAGGTCGCGAATTGACTATGGACTCGATTTGAACCAATAGGGAATAAAAACCTTCAAAACTCAACAACACACCCTGGCAAGTACGCTTTAAATGAAATTTCGTGAGTCGTACTGCAGATTCCCATAGTCCTCCCATATGTGGAGACCTTGGCGGTATAAAACACCAAACAACGCGATTTTCAGTAAGAAAATATTGAAACTTGTCGGCTTCAATTTCTTTGAAAATATTTTCCGCACCGATAAAGTTTTTGGCATTGTCTGAATAAACCTTTGTTGGCAATCCTCTCCTAGCTACGAATCTCTTGAAAGCATCTAAGAAACAGCTTGTTGATAACTCTGTTACCAACTCCACATGTATCGCTTTAGTGGCGAAACAAACAAAAAGGCAAACCCAAGCTTTCACCGACTTGGTATTACGAAGGTAACTATTTTTTATGAGGTAGGGTCCCGCATAATCGACACCACACACAGAAAACGGACGTGATGCTTGTATTCTGGGAGCCGGTAAATTCCCCATCCTTTGAGTACCCATAGTAGGAGAGACTCGGAAACAGATAACACATTTATTTAAAATATATCTTACGGCATTTCTACCCTTTAATGGCCAATATTGCTGCCTAATAATTGACAACAAAGTCTGAGGACCAGCGTGCAAATGCTTGAAATGAAAATGTCTAATAATTAAGGATGTAAAGTGACCTTCAGATGGTAATACTACAGGATGTTTGGCTTCATAGGAAATATTAGCATTTCTGAGCCTGCCGCCAACTCTAATAACACCGTCGCCATCTAGAAAAGGATCTAATCGTATTAACTTGCTATTCCTAGCTATTTGTTTGCCTTTAAGCAAATCCTTTATTTCATCAGAAAAATATTGGCTTTGAATCATTTTAATAATAGCTGTTGTAGCTTTATCGATTTCGAATAAATTAGGCTTACCTAAAACGGGAGGTTCCGATTTTAATTTTAACGCTACATTATTTTTGTAACGAAGAATATAAGAGACAATACGGACTAATTTTCCTAAACAAGAATATCTCTCAATTAATTCGTTTTTCACAACAGTATTTACAATTATTAAAACGTTTTGTTCGGTTTTTATCTCGGGAATTTCAATATTTGTCAATGGTTCGCTATGTGGCCAATAATCCGATGACTTGTACAAAAATTCAGGCCCGTAAAACCACTGATCTAAATGCTCCATATTCTCGGGATCCACACCGCGCGAGACATAGTCAGCTGGGTTAGAAGCAGTAGGTACATGTCGCCATTGGTCTGCATTAGAAATTGCCTGTATCTTCGAAACGTGATTAGCGACAAAGGTTTTTAATTTTGTTGGCTCGTTTGATATCCACGCCAATGCGATAGTGGAATCACACCAATAATAAGTTTTAATAATTTTAATATTTATGCAATCTAAAACGGACTTTGAAAGTTCAGCTCCCAATAACGCACCAGACAATTCGAGACGTGGAAGAGATACTACTTTCAGAGGGGCAACTCGCGATTTGGAACAAGCTAGACTTACTTGTATTTTACCTTCCGAACTTATAGATCGAAAATAGACACAACAACCAAAGGCTGCTTCCGAAGCGTCAGTGAAAACATGAATTTCTGTATCCACATATTTACAAATAAGAATATTTCTGGGTATCTCTAACTTTTCGATAAAATGCAAATTTTTATAGAACGTTAACCAATTGGCTAAAAAATCTTCGGGAAGTGGCTCATCCCATTCAATTTTTAATTGCCAGAGCCTTTGCATATAAATTTTCGCTTTGACTATAACAGGACCTAATAGTCCTAACGGATCGAAGATTTGGCTAATAACCGATAATATACCACGTTTGGTTAAAATATTTGTCGTTTTAGAATTCATAGTATATTGTAAAGTGTCTTTTGAGGAGCTCCAACGTGTCCCCAAAGTTTTATTACTTTGCTCATCTTTAATTATAAATTGAGATTTGACGTCCGATTTATTTGAATTAAGTGACTCTTCAATATATTTTAAAATTCTTTTGTAATTAGATGACCACTGGCGCAAGTGGAACCCCGCCGTACCCAAAATGTTATTGACATTTTTTAATAAATTGATAGCAGAATCAATGTCATTGGCTCCACTTAGCCAATCATACATATAAAAATCATGTAAAATGGAATTTGACGCATTTGGCAATTTGTCTTCGTAATAAATAGATAATTGTTTAAGACACCTTGTCGCAAGAAAAGAAGCGGGCGCTGTACCGTATGTGATTGTATTTAATTTATATATAGATAGCTGATCGCTGGAATTAAATCGCCAAACTATTTGTTGGTATTTGCGATCGTTTTCATGCACATACACACAGCGGTACATTTTCGCAATATCGCCGCTTATTACGATACCGTACATACGAAAGCGCAATAAAATAGAAAATAAAGAATCCTGTATACAGGGTCCGATCTTTAAACAATCATTAAGTGACACTCCAGATGTGGTTTTACATGATGCGTCGAAAACCACGCGTAATTTTGTAGTTATAGATGACTCTTTCAGTATGCAATGATGTGGTAGAAAATAATTAGGTTCTAATTTAGCCTGTTCCGTGTCTTGTTCTAAGGACATGTGTCCTAACTCTGTATACTCGCGTATAAACTGAGAGTATTCTTCCTTTAAGTGAGGAAATTTAATAAACTTACGCTCTAACGTATGAAATCGGTTTACTGCGATATCAAAGGATGACCCTAATTTAGAGAAATTATCGCGAAATGGTAAGTGGACTGTAAAACTACCAGAATTATTAAATAAAAAAGTGTTTTGAAAGTGATCTTCAACCTCCAATTCTTCCGCAGTATACAAACTTTCCTTTTGGCACTCCTCTTGTAACCAAAATTTCTCTATCTGTTTATTTAGTATATTTGTTTCGGCTAAATTACAATGCAAATAATTTTTAGGAGGCGTTGAGTGAAGCTCTCCTGCAACAATCCATCCTAATTTTGTATTTTGGAGTAATGGTTGATTTTTACCTAAACGGATTTGTTCTGGCAAGAGCAGATTATAAAAAATGCCGGCGCCCAAAAGAGCATCGATTTTACCCGGTTGGTTAAAATTTGAATCAGCTAATCCTATATTAGAAGGAATATTAAAATTTGTAGTATCAATATTAATTTGAGGTGTGGTTGCTGTGATCTGATTTGCAGATACCAAAAAATCTAAATTAAATTGGTGACCGGAATTTAAAGACCTTATTTTAGCCTTGATACATTTTGAAATATTACTAGAATGGCCGTTGATACCAATTACATCAATATTAATATTTTTAGGCTGAATTTTTAATAGATCAAAAAATTCGCGGCTTATGAAGTTTGATTGAGAACCTGCGTCTAATAAAACTCTACAAACTACAGGTTTGTTTTCATTATCAAAGATATGTATGATCGCGGTAGATAAAATTACAAAAGAGTTTCGACTATATACATTTAATCCAGTCGACAACTTCTGATTATCAAAATCAAAATTTTGCGAACAAGACGCAATCGAAGAGTCTTTGTTATCGGCAGCTGATTTTGTTTCAGTACCGTCGCAGTCAGCCGCTGAGGAATCGACGTTATCAGTGCCGTGCACTTTATTTTTATTATTTGGAATTTGTTGCCGCTTATTTCGCAAACTGCCTAAATGTAAGAGACTATTATGTTTATGTCCGCAAATTCTACAAGGCTTAGCTTGGCAATCAGTGCCCATATGACCTATGCGTAAGCAATTTGTGCAGGCCTTTAGCCTTCTAATATTATTTAATCTATTAGATACTGATAGTTTCTGGAAATCATTGCAATAGTATATCAAATGATCGCCCTCACAAAAGATGCAAGTTATGTTGTTATTAGAGTTGGCAACGAAGCTTGCCTGATATCTAGTAAATGGTTTTTTATTACCACCCCCAGAATTATTTTGATAATTATTATTTGACTTGGTGTCAACGGACCCAAGGACTTGACAATGCTCACGCAAAAATGTGAAAAAAGATTCTATTGTTGGAGAAACATCGTCCATGGTTTTTATCTCCCACTCTTTTTTAGTATTGCTATCTACTTTACTTAGCAAGAGATAAATCAAAATGGTAGACCATGAATCGACGGGTTCTTTTAGAGATTTTAGAGCTCTGTAATGCTTTTGGACATTGTCCAAGAACGATCGTAGTGAACTAAATGAATCTTTGCTCACATGTGGCAACTCAAAGAGTTGTTTCATATGAGTTTTTATAATTAATTTTTTATTTTCAAATCGTTCTTGCAAAAGACCCCAAGCAACAGCATAATTTGCTTCGCAAATTTCTAAAGACTCAATAATATGAGCCGCTTCGTCTTTTAATGAAGCTTGTAAATAGTAATATTTTTGAACGTCTGAAAGAGACGTGTTTTTATCTATTAATGCTGAAAATGAATCAAAAAAGCTTTGCCATTTATCAAAAGCACCATTAAATTCTGGCAAAACTATAGGAGGTAGCTTTACGTTATTCAGCATAAATGATTGTTGATACACCTGTGGATTTGGTAATGTGCTCGCTCTATGCTTATCAACAATCTCTTTCGCCTTTGACACCGTCTCATAGAAGTCATCTTCAAAATTATTTCTTTCAAAAGATTCCAGCTCCGTTTGATCAATAAGTTCTAACTCGGATTGCACCTCATTAAATTCGTCAATAAGGCTTTCTATCTTGTGAACGCGAGTACAAATTTCCATAATTTTTGTTGCATTTTTTGTGTCATTTATAATTTTTTTGAATCTTGTAAGCTTGCCTTTTATTTGACCACGGCGGCTTACTAATTGCGAAACAGTAGCTTGCGCTGACTCAGTTTCATCCTCTGAATCACTCATAATGAATATTCAAATTAAAAAGGACAAAATCCCTATCGAGAATAATATATTTTAATTTATTCTACAAAGTAAGTCTCCACGCCACGGGCGGATAGGAGCAAGCTTTGTAATTCTAACGTAAACTCAGAAGTACGTACCTAATGATTGTTTTCGCTCGAATTTATATCGCTCTTAACAATTGAGATATAACGACAGTGATGCACCGATACACCAGTTAATACAAAGCTAGAAAGAAACGGAGTACAGGGCCCAACGGGCGCCAGACAAAATACCGCGAAATGAATGCTAGATAAAGTGCGAAGATTATTAACCTGCGCGCACAACGGAGCACGCAAGTCAAAAACAATATGCAAAGCACAATAAAATGTAACTAAAATGTTTAATTTTTTAGCAAAAATCAAGCACAACGACCTCACAAAGGTGGGTTGTTGAGTGCATTAAACTCCCTAAAGGCGCAAACAAATCTCATAAATCAATTTTATGGCTTCCTTATGGGTTCACATTTATAATTTAAAAATTGGAAAGGACTCACAGGTTTTATCCATGATGAAATCCATCAAACCATTCCATAAACCATCGTGGCTCGAAGTACCAATGTTTAGGACTGTGCTGTTCTCCTTTGAAGAATATTCCTTACTTCTTTGAACTGCGCACCTTCCATAAATAAATCGCCGGTTTCATGGTTCAGGTACAGGATTTTATTGACAAACATGGATCATTATAAAATGAGCGACATGCTCAATATTCTAAATCTAATTTAGAGAGACATTAAAGCCATGAATACATTTCGGTTTCGATTCTTATTCTCAGTTAAAAACAATACGAGCATTGACTTGACATTGACATCGACGGTCGTCAAGTGCTACCCGTTCTCGTATAATTCAAGGTATCATCTACCAGTCTACGTTTTAACTTTAAAGTAAGAACACAAAGGTACATAATTATTTGAACGTGACAAACGTTAAATTAAGTTTTCTGTTATTTAATATAATTTCTATTATATATAATATTATCATATGCTGTATACATTGAAGTGAATAAATTGAATTGAATTGATTTGAATTGAATGTAAATTTATAATGATAATCACATGAAGCCAACAAAACTATACTAAAAGTTTTCTTACAATTAAAAAACAAAGAGTCACTTTTAGCAGGAGATTGTATCTGTATATGTTTCCCATCAATGCTTCCCAAGCAATGAGGAAAATTTCATCTCTATTGAAATCCATGGGAAATTCTTAACCATTCATCTTCTAATTCCGCAGTTTTAAGGTACTCAGTAATTAGGACATTCCAGAGGGCTTGACAAGTTTCATGCACAATTTTATGTACAGTGGCGAGTCCTATATGGAAGCTCCACGCTATGGCCTGCATACTAGAACCCTGCGACAAATATCTAAAAACATAATTAGAAATATTCAATTAACTACATGTTTTCATTAAATAAATAATATAACCTACTGTAGTTATAACGAGCCTTTCTTCAAGTGTTATACCATCAGATTTGTACTGCTTCTTGATTATTGGCTTAACTTTTCCTAATAATTTTTCAAAACCTGGAATTGTCATCCTTGTAAAATTCAAAAATTGGTCCAAGCCCCACGTTTTCATTTTCTTGTAATACTAGTAATTACTTCTGATATCTGTTTTAGCGTGTCGTGACTTATGTATGTATTTATAGAAAGATTTACCAAGTTATGTTTGTAAAAATGTGTTGCGTACTTATATTGTTCTGGAGGCACCATTTACCATCTAATAGTCATAACGAAAAAACCTCGTAAGGAAAAATAGCCTTGAAAAAGACGATAAATATACGTCGAAACGTCGGCAACATTTTCAAAAAAGGGGTTTTCATTCATCTGTCCTAAACCTGCAAAAAGACCTACCGTTTGCTAGTAATTACTAGAAGTTTTTCGAAACCTGTTTATTGGCCTCACTTTGAATCTCCTTTGTCTTCTTTCACCCCTTCTCATTTTGGCCGCAATTGCGCACAAAATGATTGGAAATGCACCATAGATATATATGTAGATTCCTCGTCCATTTTTTAAAAATAGGTAACTATTTAAAAATTAAACAAGACACAAGACAGAAAAACAACTATTAATTTTAGGGTTATGTTCCCCGAACGGCACAGAAACGTCAGGTTTAAGCTGGATTTATAAACTCGAAGTTGGCGTTGGCGTCGGCGCCACAAATTAAACCAAATGAAATCCTACGATGTTATTTATAAACTTGTTGGCGTTGACGCCGGCGTTGGCACGCCGTTCAACATAAATCAATTTTAGCTTTTCCGACCAGCATTCGTAGCAAATCCGTAGCAGTGACGTCATGACCAATAGAAACAAACCAAATAATCAGGTGTCACGTCAGCTGTCACAGTGTCATTTTACTATTTGATGTGGTTCTTTGTTCTTTGTCTCTGGTATTTATGTGAAATTACTGAAATTTATTATTACCTGGACATAATTATATATTATCAAACATGAGTACATTTTCGGAAAGCGAGAGTCAAGGTAAAATGGAAATAAAT
>MU186700.1:0-57390 GCA_016904865.1 Pissodes strobi | reverse complement strand
ATAACTTCTTTTAAATAAAAGCCTTAAAATGGTAAACGTTACCAAAATAACTTTTTCATAACTTTAATTTTTAAATTGTAGAAATAGATTTCATCTTTATTTAATTATATGTTATTCCCAAAGAAGGGGACAGATATTCTTATAAATAAAAAATACTGGTTTTGTTTATGTTTGAAGTGTTTACTGCTTGAGTGTTTTCTACATTTCTTTCTTGAAAATACAATTTACTAGTATTAAGCACAATCTAGGTTACGTAATTTACTAGAATAGGTAACTTGCAGTATCTCTCAAATTGCGTGGCGCCATTTTTAAGTTCACAAAGCTCGTATATCAGCAACCCAGGCCTCCGCATTAAGAGCTAACCGTTAGCAATATTTTGTGGCAAAATAACGCCACAAGGTCAAGTTACCGAAAATCATTATCAAGAAAACCAATTATTGTGTCATTTTTTATGATACCAGCATAATAAGATTGTTTTGCCCTTAGTTCCGGACATCTCCATGATTATAAAAAGTGTTTTAGAAATGAGGCTTCCTGAACCAAGTAACACCGGGTTTCAACAAGACTCTTGACTTAAGGTTTAGGTTTCTTGTGTTATTAGAATTCGTTTTTTTTAATAATTATAAAGGCATTTTTGTGTCGTTTTCTATCAAATAATAAATAAGGTTTCCTGAATCAAATAGCACTGGGAGCACTTTAAGGATAACCAATTCCTTTGCTCCTATTTGTTTAAATGATTATAGTTTATCATAAGTTTCATATTTTAAGGTTTGCAATAAGAATCCTTCAGATTTTTTTACTTTACGTTTTAGTTGCTTCTGTCATAAGAATTTGTTTTTTACAATTCTAAATCCATTTACTCTTGTTTACTTTCCTTTTTATAAAAAGCAATAATAAAAAAATTATATTTTTAAACCTTATTTACATTTTAAAAAGCAGTGGCCAATGTAGCGGCATGGGATGGCTAGTGTATCTTTCTCCAACAGTGGCCATAAGTTTTAAAAAAAATTACATATTTTTCCCTAATCTTTTTTAAAAATAAAAACTTAGATAAACACTTGCAATGTCTATAAATAGATACGCGAAAAAGAAAATTATTAGAACGGTAAAATGACAGCAAAAAATGTAGAAATGTGGCCACTGTAGGTTGTTCTCCCCTACCATTATTACAGTGAGATTGAAGCTTACACGGTTTTCTTCCATTTTTATACGGAACATTTTCTGCATTGACAATCAATTATGAAGTAAGTGCTGCCATCTTTCGTTATAAGACTACAATGTGAAGATAGACCAACTTTATACTGAAAGATACATTCTAGACAACTCATTTTAAATCGATGGCAGCTATTTGAAAAAAATAGGGTTGGACCACTGTTATTCTATGTGCCTTTTCAAAACCCAAATGCCAATATGTTAAAACTAGTACTCAATATGAAAATATTGTTTGTCTAAAAAAGCATCGTCAATTTAGTTTAATTTTTTTACATGGTATACCAGGCGTAATCAAGTCACCAAAATCGCCAAGGCAGCAGAACAAAAGCTAGGAGCACTCTATAGAGCCTTAAAAGTTGTATTCATCTCATCAACTCTTACCGCTCTATAATGCTCAGATAAAACTTGCTCAAGATATTAGATTCCATACAGAGAACAGTCCGTCATGTGGATGACCCAGAGTTAACTAAAGACCTTGATAGCCTTGAATACTGAAGAAATGTGGCGAACCTATCTCTTTACTATCGATACTACTACGGAAGGAAGGTTCGAACGAGCTGGCACTTATGATTCCGCCCAGAGTTGTGCCAAACAGAAACATCCGTCAGACAGAGCTGCTCATCAACATCCGATTCAGGTGCGAACACCTAGAACGTCGCTGTTGCGGGCCTCCTTTGTCTGTCACGCACACGCGCTCGTAGAGTGGAATAGGATTTTCCTTTTGTATGTTTGAGGGAGTAATGCAAGGAAGCGAATACTACTTCACATTAAAAATTGCTTGGAATTACTTAAACGAGAAAGATAAATATTGGCATTGTTATAGCCACTATTACTATTGTAACAATCATTTGGATATGCTCGTTCCAATGTCAGTAATTTTGAATTTTCTGTGACAATTCGCGGTTAAATATGCAAAAACAATTAATTTATTTTCTTACATTCGCAAACTTCAATATAATCTAGCACACCATTGGAATTCTTTTTAATGTAATTGATTTGTCTACGCTACTGGACTGCAGGCATATAGTAAATATGGTTGCCGGTATCTTGAATTTAATATGAAAAGTTGGCGATGTAGATAGGCAACTAGCAATGCATCTATTAATTTTACTGTTTTTCTCGACGAATTGAAACACTAGAATTAGCATTATCCCCAAAACTTAGGCAATTGTGTGTCTCTACAATAAACTTGTTTATATTTACGTTCCCCTCTTAGAACGATGCCAGGTCGCCGATTAAAATCACTCATAAGTGATGTACTTTTTATTAAAACAAGTAACGGATTGTTGTTTTTATTACTGCTTAGTTTCTTAACAAACGTTGCCTTTATAAAATAGTTATATACTAATTATTATTAAATATTGTTTGCATAAAATTAATTCCTGAAACGATAAAAAAATAAGGAATCGTGGCCTAGGCCATGTAATAAATTGAAACTATTAGCAACGCTGTTCAAAGCCGGATTTGCGCTGTGTTTGGTTGATGCAAAATTATTGTTTGAAGGGTATGATACTATAAGCTAATAAATATTATTATGATACATACCGATGAAAAGAGCGTTCTGAGTGCTCTCTTTGGTAATAAACATTACCATTATAAGATCCTTTACACAAATAGTGCACTATATAAAAATCGACCTCTCCTATTGATCGATCCCCATGGCCCTCCGCTCGCTTCGCTCGCTACGGGGGCTCAAGAAAAGAAAACTAACCAGGTGCTAACCCAAACTAACCCAAGACATAACCAAAATCAAGAAAAAACCTGTTTAGAAACATAATCTTAAAAAAATAAAAATAAAAAAGCAGCGAGGATTGAACCCGGGCCGTCCAGATGAGACCCAGCTGTGTAAACCTCTACACCCCGAGAGCTCTTGACAGAAATTGATTGCATCACGAAGACATATTGTAACACGAGATGGATCGACCAATAGGAGAGGTCGATTTTTACATAGTGCACTATTTGTGTAAAGGATCTTAAAATGCTAAACATTACACACGACACATTTAGCCGGCATTTTGTCGACAAATATCTTAAAAACCCAACAAAAGTCTACTTAAATCTCAAAAAATAACACGTAAACACAGCTTGATGCAATCGTAAACAAAGAACAGAAACTTCTATAGTGTTGCCAAGTGTATGTTTTAGGTGAGCCAGTTGGGAAAGATTGATTTTATAATAACTATTAGTGTGATGAGTATTAGGTATAGAACGTATATAATGAGGCAGCTAGTGAAGAAATGATTACAATACACATGCATAAGAATTCCAAATTTTTGCAAAATATTTTTAATTAAAAAATATCCATAATAATAATGTAGTTATTTTTTATATATTCAATTTGGCAAACTCGTAGAACCCCATGTTTACTTAGTTTGCAGTATTTGAATTGACCTCGTATCGACTCGGATATTGTAGGTTGATTTCGTGTGCATCCTGCGAAAATTAGTGTTTGTGAGTCTGTGTGAATATAACCGATGGTAGCTGAAGCACGAGTCCCTTTTGATTAGACCTTCAGGCCTAAAATGTGATAGGCGGTAACGGATGCGTCAAAATATTTTTTTAATTTAATTGATGGCAGCTAGGCTGGATTGTAATAATTTTTGACTCCATGGCATTTTAGTATGGATTAGCCGACACCTGAAGGAGAGCCGACCACCAGGTAATAATTATTTGAGTGATGGCGAGTTCAGCAGCTCGAGGACGCCATTTTGAGACGTCTGATGTTCGTTTTATTTTATTTCAGGCTCTTAATTCTCCTTTAAAATTTACTCTTAAATCTACCAAACTCTACTCTAATTTTAATGCTAACTTTAATGGACTCCTGAATTTGAACTGGTTCGAGTTGAGTAATAGTACTTAATTTCAATTCATATGGGCGGATGTGGAGACTGTAGAAGAGGATCGGGAGATTCCAGGACGCAGTTCCATTCCTAAAATCGTAGCCTGGTGGGTAGCAATGTAATTGTTGATTGGGAAGTGGAAATTAAATGGTCGAGATGACTCCGTGGTTATGAAACCACTCTGCTGAAGAAGCGTTAGGGGCCTTGAGCATTCTCGTCTGGAATTCCATGAAGATAAGTGATCCCTTTTTTTAGAAATGTTTGCACAATTCCTCTTTATTTGATCTTTTTTAACAGAAAAACCAACATTTCGAAATTTAACTTTAAGAATCTTTATCGTATCTCGTAGATTTATTTTACCTTTATCATATCATTGATTAATCTTGTACATTTATCTTATTGTACAGTTATCTTACCGTATCTCAAAACGAGATCATATATCTTTAACTTTAAGCCTCCTAACTTGGATTTTGATCTTGTCAATCAAATCTTTTACATTTCTCTTATTGTAAATTTATCTTACCGTATCTCAAAACGAGATTATATATCTTTAACTTTAAGCTTCATAACTAGGATTTTTTTTACATGTCCAGATAAAGCGCTAGTTCTTTTATTTAATCTGCAGTCACTTTTATGTCTAGTTATTCTATCTTTTAGTACAGTAGATGTACCAATCAATCAAAATAATTATCTTTAATGAGTACTCTGTATTATAGTGATTAATTACTCTGTACATATTCGGGTTTAATCTCTGGAAATTTCAATCGGTAAATTTTAGTAAACTATTAGGTATTTCTTAATTATCTTTACTCTAGTTACAACATAGCAAGTAGTGATATTACTTGGCTATATTTAATTTTTTTCAAGGGTAAGCTTAAATTTAAATATAAATTGAATTTCTCTCAGAGACATCTGTTAGATTTTACAATTATCTCCGGATTTTGACAGATTTTCTAAATACCATATGTAATCGAAGGTCTATAGTTTGACATTGATTTGATCTTGCTCGATTCTGAGAATCCTTTTGATCAGAGTTAATTTGTTTGGTTGATTATGTAATGAAATATTCATGACTTATTAGTGGGCTGATTGTAACTTATGGGCTTATCAGGACCATTAATTTTAAATAGGGTCATAAGGAAAATTTCATATACATTACCTATTTCATTGTAGTCTAGGATCAGTTCATGTTAATATTACTTATTTTATCTTACCTATACAGATTGTTGATTGGTAGTTGGAAATTTTTATTCAGATGTAAATCTCAGGAGAGTCAAAGATTATTATTAAAAATTGTTAGGAAAATATATCTTTTATTTCTTGCGTTTACTTTCCTTACATCGGTGTAGGGTATCAAGAAAACACTCGGTATTTCAGAAATTAGATCAGTGAAGGTAATCCGTCCGGGTCGAGGTTTAAGCGAAGGTTATTTATATTACCTGGTACACGTAATATTATTGTTTCAATTCAACGAACGCGCTACCAAACGCAGACAGCAAGAATGACTTAACCTTGACGACCTTGCACTGTTATTATAATAATATATACAAGTCTTGAACCTACATCAACTCGATATATATAGGAGATTAGAAGACTGAGAGACAATCGGTATTAATTAGTATAAGCAGTATTATACAACATAATATAATGATAATCATAGCGAGAATCTTAAGTAATAATTAATGTGAATACAGAACTCAAATATTACCTGGAGTATTATTCAAATGAATAAAACAGTTCTACATCGGTGTCTTATTATGGATAATGTAATCTGACAATTTAGCTTATCTTTTCTTATCTTTTGGTCTACTTTAGATCTGGCGCCCATACATAATTGAATTTTCAGAATTCGAACTCACACCCGTATTGCCACCGCAATAAGACGTATCTGAGCAGTGAAAGGGTCACTCAAGGAACATTTAACTCTAACTTTTATTATCCAAATAATTTTAATTAAAATCGAAACAACAATTTAAACATTAAAAAATAAAAGAAGAAGAGTTGAAAATTTTATATATGGTAAGTTACCTGCAACAATACGTACGATCTTTTCAGGGTTTTCCAACTCATTCTAAACTCATATCATTTTAATTGGTACGTTCGGTTGCATTTATTTCAATTGTTACGTTCGGTAATATTTTTGGTCACTATCGTGCCGGATTTTTCTAAAGTTTTAATATTTTTCAATGCGTTTGTTTGAGCATATAATAACATATTCGAGATACTTGTAAAATAAAGATCTAAAATCATTTATTTTAATCGTCCATTTAAATTCGCTATACGATAGACAGGTTTTTTGTAACTATTTTGTTGACTAAATTCTCCGGCTTGCTTATTCTGTAGCGTTTTAAAATAAATAAAGCGTTTTTCTTATTTTGGATTAGCGTTCTTAACATATCATTTTGTCAACTACAACGAAATATACGCCTTTTTATCTTCCACTATTGTACTTTGCGGCGTTAACTTTAAAATGCTCTTTACGCCGATATAAAATTAAAATTCAGGTTTATTCCCTTTACAGTGCCTGTAATTTAGGCATATCATTGTGCTTGCAGCTAATAATAATACCAGTGTACCGGGTTGATTCAAATATTATTTCAAATTCTCTAAATCATCTAAATTGAACTTCGTCCTTTTCATCTCATTACGTATATTTGTAACTTTGTTCTTCAAAATAATTCAGAATGTCAAATAAAAGCAAACAACTGCGTGTAACGCGGGATCTGTGTATGGATCAACTTGATGAACTTATTGCTCTGGGTTTAACTGTACAAGCTGATAAAACCATACTTCCCAAATTCAAAATAGACTGTGAAAAGCTTGCGCAAATATACGACGATTTTGAACACTATCACAAATCTCTTATTCAAGAAATAGCTATAAGCAAAGACCCTGACTACGCTGAAGATAAGGCTGTAAGAACAACTTTTATGGAAAAATATTTAACAGTTAAAGAAATTTTTATCAATAATTCTTCCGACTTGACAGTTAAGGTTCAACCTTCAGTCACTCCAAATCCAAATGGCAAGTTTCCTAAAATAAATTTACCAACATTCGATGGTGTTTACAAGAATTGGCCCACATTTTTCGATTTATTTTCTTCTTTAGTAGATAAAAATGCTAGCCTTTCTGGCGTGGAAAAAATTCCAATATTTGCGTTCATCTCCTAGTTCGGAACCATTAAATATGATAAAATCTTTACCATTAACTGATACTAATTATGCTATAGCGCTTCAAACTTTAACCAAAACTAAATAGTGATTCTGCTAATGCTTTGAGAAAACTTTTAGATACATTCACAGAAAACTTAGCAGCGCTAAAAAATCTTAATTTACCTGTTGCTGAATGGAGTTTTGTATTATTTCATACTTTAAAACAAAAACTTGATTCTGCTACTATCAAACATTTCGAATTGCAAGAAGCTTTAACAGACATTATGACTTATTCGAAACTAAAGGAGTTCTTACAAAAACAATGTGTTGCACTCGAATCAGCCGCTCTTTCTATCCCATTCTCCAAAACCTAGTCCTAAATTTCCACGTCAACCGCCAAAGACCTTCAATTCTCGGCAAAACCCTCTGTCATTTGTACTCAAAAGATAGTATGTGCTTACTGCAAAGCTTATCATAAAATCTATAAATCCTAGATAAGTCTGCTCAGGTTACATTTAAAATTGTGATGGACAAGAAGTGGTGTGTCAATTGTCTTCATACAGCCCATCAAATCTCGTCATATAGCTCGACATTAACTTGTCGAAATTTTCACGCCAGACATCATTCGCTTCTTCACGGTGGGGAAACACCAAACTCAAATAATTCTATTAGTTCACCTCAAGCACCTATCAATGTAAAGACCGTTCAGTTGCACGGAAATGCTCAACTTAATTCGCTGTCTCACTTTATTTCTTCCAATTCTACTGTTCTACTTTCAACGGCCCAAATAGAAATTCGTAATTCCATGGGAATTTTTCAAACTGTTCGTGCCTTGATTGATAATGGTAGTCAGACAAGCATTATCACTCAGGAGTGTTATCGTCGCTTGCGAATACCAGGCTCAAAAATTTCCTTATCAAATTTCGGTATTGGACAAACTCCCTCTATATCGTCATGTCGCGTTTCGTGTGTCATTCGACCTGTCAATGAACCGTCCTTCACTTTAAACGTGGATGCTATTGCTTCGCCCATTTGTTCAGAAATGCCAAGTACATTTATACCTGTTGATAGATGGAAACATGTGAAACACCTCAAGCTTGCGGATCCAAAGTTTAACGAACCAGGTCCCATTTCATCTTTTGTTAGGTGCAGATGTTTTTCTTCAGCTTCTTAGACCGGGTTTTATTCCAAGTGGTAATGTAAGTTTCGAAGCCTCCTATGTCAACACTATCTTTGGGTACGTTCTTTGTGGAAAAGTCATTGTGCCCTCAGTTTCACCTACTCAGGTTAATTCGTTATTCACATCTCCACAATTTCTCTCGATGTTACTTTGAAAAACTTTTGGGCATTAGAGGAGGTTCCGAATGTAACTCAGATTGCTCCATGCATTATGCCAACAATCTTACGTTGAAGGTTATTCTCGAAGTGACATCGGCCGCTACATCATAGCTTTACCTTTTAAACACTCTGAACCTTTGTTAGATTACTCTCGCAATACGGCGCTTCGCCGACTCTGTTCCCTGGGGGGCAGGTTACACCAAGATCCTATTCTATATAAAGCATATTGTGATTTTATGCAGGAGTATTTGGACTCTGGTCATATGTGCCTTTCTACTCTGCTAGATAATCCATCAAAGGCATATTACATTCCTCATCATGGAGTTTTTAACTCGAATAGTATTAACCCTAAATTTCGTGTGGTATTTGATGGTAGCAGTAAAAGTACCAATGGAAGTTCTTTCAATGATTGTCTTCTCATTGGTCCTAAATAGCAAAAAGACATATTTTCAATTTTGTTAAAATTCCGACTTCATTATGTCGTCTTGACCGCTGATACTCGTCAGATGTATAGGCAAATTCTGGTATCCTTATCATCAAGACTTTCAGCAGATTCTATGGCGATTTTCTAAAAATAGCCCTATTCAAGATTACACTCTTCGCACTGTAACATACGGCTTGAGTTGTTTGCCATACCTTGCCTTGCGCACCATAGTTCAGTTAGCCCAGGACGAGCAGGAAACCTTTCCTAGGGCAGCGTATCTCCTAAAATCGGATATCTTTGTGAACGATGTGGTTAGTGGTTGTTCTTCTTTATCTGAGGCTCAAACCCTCAAAGACGAGCTCATTTCTATGCTAAAGAAAGATGGATTCGAACTCCGAAAATGGGCTAGTAATCGTAGAGAGCTAAGTACGATTCCTGAATCTCATCAGCAACAGCAACCACAGGAATTCGATAATCATGAAATATCAGCTATTAAAGTTCTGGGTCATCGATGGATACCTAATCTAGATGTATTTTCCTACTCTGTCGCGATCAAGAATGATTGTTGCCCCAAGGGATCTATTCTTTCAGAATTGGGACGTATTTTTAATCCTCTCGGTTTTCTCTCATTTTTTGCATAATTTCTAATCCAACACTTATGGAGTCTGGGTCTTGAATGGGATCAAGAATCTCCAGAAGATGTTTTGAATAAATGGTCTCAATACAACTCAGAACTTTCTTCGATAAGTAACCTTCATATTCCTCGTTGTATAATCTCAAAAGACACATGCACGTTTGAACTGCACAGCTTCTCCGATAGTTCTGAGCGTGGATATGCCGCTGTTATATATTTGCGCTGTGAAACGTCCACTGGTGAAATAAAGGTTTCCTTTGTTTGTGCTACGTCGAAGGTAGCTCCACTTAAACGTATTTCTTTACCTCGTTTGGAACTTTGCGGTGCTGTTCTGCTGTCAAATCTCATGTATGTCGTATCAACTACATATTCAAATCTTTCCTCCTGTCCTATATTTGTTTGAACTGATTCTAGTGTTGTCCTTGCATGGTTACGAAATTTTCCACATTTGTAAAAAACTTTCGTGTCCAATCGAGTCAGTTATATTCATGATCGAATTGCGTCGTCTCGCTGGTTTCATGTAGGATCAGCGGACAATCCGGCCGATTGTGCTTCTCGAGGATTACTCCCAAAAGCTCTTCTCAGCCATTCACTTTGGTTAGATGATCCTTCATGGTTACAGTTATCCCCTGACAATTGGCCAAGTCAAATTTCTAATTCTGTTGTTGTCTTTGTCACCTGTCACCTACTTTAGAGCAACACTGGCGTTGTTTCTAGCAAGGTACTTATACAAAGCCGCTCTTTACTCTTAACGCGAGTACCAGCTAATCATTTATAAAGATCCTACTAAAGGGAAAGCGTTTTAAACAGGTTTCATATTGTGTTTCTGAATAAATTGCCAACTCTTCCGAGAAGGTACCCTTTGCTTGCCTAAATCCTGACAGGAAGTACACCAGCTCCGGTATTCGATTATAAATGTTGCGAGATTTTTTTGTTACAGGAAAAAAATAAAAAAATATAGTTCCCATTTCTTATTTAAATTTGTCTTTCAAAAAAAGCAAGCGGCATCTTGCATGGGCCAGGATCCTCATAATAAGTTCATTTCCCAAGCTCGATCTTTCTCCAATTAATTGGACACAGACCCTAATGCATTTCTGTAGCTTATTACTTACATTTTTTTGCGATATTCCTATGCCGGAATACTTCGGATGCAGTCAGTATCATCGGAATCGTTAGATAGTTGCAAATAAAGTTATTGCATTGTTCGTTTTCTAGCAAGTGGTTGACCTAGAACACTGCACAGTCGAGTGACACATAAACCCTTTATTAAAAAGTAGGTAACACAAATGCTTTTGATTACACTAATACATTTCTACGATAATATTTTGGAGTGTTACATTGTGGGCTCTTAATTGTAAATTTTTCGTAAATACAGCTCGGGTTATTTCATTTAAGCAGATATTAAAGTGAATTTTACTGCTTTTACCCGAACAAATGTAATTTTAACCCGTTTCAGTCTGTACTTTCACGTTATGGGTTTTATGTGCTTACAATATACCATAATTACAAACGGTATTTGCTTGTCTTTCGAATTAATTTAAGTAATTTGTGCAGAACGGAATAGTATTTAAAAAGTAATATATATTTTTAGATAAGCCAACATAATTAGCATAAGTGAAGAGAAGTGGCTGTGTGCATGTATGAACATACCAAATGAAACACTTTGTATTCCATGCAAAATTTAATCCAAAAAGACTTCCTATAAAAGCATAACAGAGCGCTTTCGGCCTAAGCCATCATCAGTGTTACCTGAAAAGTAAGTAGAAGAACCACCCATTAGCAGAAGAAAATGGCTGCTGTGAGATCTTTAAGAATGAAATGAATGAAAAAAATGACAATGTTATATCAAGATTCAGAGAGTGTTTAAAGCTTAAAATAGGTGTGTAATTTAAGAATGGTGTTTTTTTGTAATTTTTTTGGGTGATTTTTTAAGAGACAAAGGAAAATGGTAGAGGTTCTTACACTTACTTGTCATTGGACCTGAAGAACATATCGACGAAGAGTAAACAAACAACACCAACAAACATTGGTCAAATCACAATTAAAAAGTCAAAAGTCACATTTTAAAAAATAAAGTAACATAATTTTAAAGGACAATGCCCAACCACGCTTTTCGTGGAACGACAAAATGTGTCGTCGAAGTTGACAGTCATGCCAAGCAGACTCTGAAGCCACAGGAAGTGAACCGCAAAAAATTTAGCGGTAAATTTAAATCTTAAAAATAAATGTTAAATTAGTACAGACAGTTATTCAGAATACAAATGAAGCAACTAACATTAGAAAGGAAGTCTGGAGAACAGACTGGCTGACACTAAGCTAGTTGAGGCCAAAAGATATGATCAATGTTATATAAAAATGTTATTTCTAGAGCATAAATGATGACCCAAGAAAGTCATTGTATTAACAATAAAGAGGGTGCTTACTTGACTGAGTAAAAGAAAATTTGGAAGGAAAACTAAAGTCAATTTTTTTTATATTTTTTATTTATTTATAAAAACAACCGTATTAAAGGCAGACATCAGCTCGACCCAATCTATGAGACTGCCCCCCCCTTTGTTTGGGTGCTATAATTTTTATTTGAAAATAAAAATTTGTTAGGGTATTTATAATCAGTGCAGTAGATATGGGCAAGACTGACCCCACCCAAAATGAGCTGTGAAGAGATAAAATAAATCAAGTACTCTTAGTGGATAGCTATTACAGAAAATTAAGGAAAGAACAAACTCAGCAAGTAAGAAGTATGCAAGTAAAAACAAAGGAACCTTAGTTAAGAAGTCTCCTGTGCAGAGGAATGTATGATCTATTTAGATTAACCTGAGTATTCAGGCAATGGTTGTTCTGAGACAGCTCGCTGTTGATCTCGATATCCTCCAAAAAGTCCAGTCTGTTGAAATTTTTTGATGAAATACTATGTAAGATTTTTGAGTTGGAATGAGGGCTAAAACTCTGGTTGTAATTGCGTAAATGTTCTCCAAAAGACGAGTTATTCCTGTTTAAATGTTCACTGATGCGGACTCTTATTGGCCTGCAAGTTCTGCCAATGTAGGTGCTCTCACACGAATTGCATGACAATTTATAGATTCCACTTTGTTTGTAATTGATTCTTATTTTTAAAAGAGATAAAAGAATTATTGACAAATTGGCGGATTGTATTAGGAATCTTTTCATTAGTTTGAACATTAAAAAAAGGGATCGAGAAGTATTTTTTAGATGTATTGTCCAACAAGCCGTAAGAGAGTTCCCTTCGCAATTTCTTGAGTTTAGTTTTAGTTATCAGATTATCAACAAAACTGGGGTCAAATTGGTTATTGAAGGCGATCTGCTTGCTTATGTTCACTTCATTGTTGTATTCTCTATTAGACAGAGGTACATTGAGTAGCCTGTTAACGTAGCAATGAAAAGCTGCCATTTTATGCTGCCACGGATGGCGGGATAGATGAATTTGATATCTTGGTTGAACAAATTTCAAAAGATTCCAACATCAAAAAGAAAATCCGCAATGATTTTCATAATATTCTTTACAATACCAAAAAAAAAACCTTCCACAATTTAATACTCGGACTTCTAATGTGTGCTTCAAAACTTTAAAAAGGCTCAGGTCAAAAATTAAAAATGAAAATCTTATTATTTCTAAGGCAGATAAGGGCAACTGTTTGGTTGTTCTCAAAAAGACATACTACATCTCTAAAGTTGAGACATTTTTAGTCGACAATAGTTTTTCTCTTTTACCTAACAACCCTTTTAACAGTTTCATTAGGAAAGTCACCAGATTCATTAAGCACTTTGGGGTGTTTTTTGAACAGAATAATGCTAGAAAAAATCTAATTTCTAGCAATCCTACGATACCGAGGTTATATGGTCTACCAAAGATTCATAAAATAGACACACCTATCAGACCTGTGGTAAGTTTCCCCAACACTCCTGTTTACTTCCTAGCACAGTTTACATACAACTCAATTAAGGATATTACCAAGTTCACTCCTACATACTCGGTAAGTAATTCAATCTCTTTAATTAATAAACTTAAAAATTTAACACTTCCACAAAATTATATTATGGTCTCGTTTGATGTGTCCAATCTTTTCACTACGGTGCCAAAAACAGAGGCAGTACAACTTGTTGGTGACCTTCTGGCTTCATGTAACGTTAACGATGAACAAAAAAAATTAATATATTATCTCTCCTCAACCTTTGTTTGTCTCAAGATTTTTTTCAATTTAATGATAAATATTATAAACAACCTGATGGCCTAGCAATGGGCAGCTGTCTTTCACCTTTTCTGGCAAATGTCTTTATGAATAACTTAGAGAATGTACACATAGTTACTCCTACCAATAGTGAAATCCTTCATTGGTTGTTTTCTGAACTGTGAAGTTCAGGGAGCCAATGCTCTTTTGGATGAGCTAAATGTCATTCATCCAAACATCAACTTTACGATTGAACTCGAGTCTAATAAAAAACTCAATTTTCTGGACATCACTGTCCCTTGATTTTGCTATTTACAGGAAGCCTACCCAGACTGACCATACTATTTCTTATCTATCCTACCATCCGTGGCAGCATAAAATGGCAGCTTTTCATTGCTACGTTAGCAGGCTACTCAATGTACCTCTGTCTAATAGAGAATACAACAATGAAGTGAACATAATCAAGCAGATCGCCTTCAATAACCAATTTGACCCCAGTCTAATCTGATAACTAAAACTAAACTCAAGAAATTGCGAAGGGAACTCTCTCACGGCTCGTTGGACAATACATCTAAAAAATACTTCTCGATCCCTTTTTTTAATGTTCAAACTAATGAAAAGATTTCTAATACAATCCGCCAGTTTGTCAATAATTATTTTATCTCTTTTAAAAATAAGAATCAATTACAAACATTCCTAAACAATACGAAAGATAAAATTGATACCCTCTCGAAAAGTGGAATCTATAAATTGTCATGCAATTCGTGCGAGAGCACCTACATTGGCAGAACCTGCAGACCATTAAGAGTCCGCAGCAGTGAACATTTAAACAGGAATAACTCGTCTTTTGGAGAACATTTACGCAATTACAACCATAGTTTTAGCCCTCATTCCAACTCAAAAATCTTACATAGTATTTCATCAAAAAATTTCAACAGACTGGACTTTTCGGAGGATATCGAGATCAACAGCGGGCTGTCTCAGAACAACCATTGCCTGAATACTCAGGTTAATCTAAATAGGAGACTTCTTAACTAAGGTTCCTTTGTTTTTACTTGCATACTTCTTACTTGCTGAGTTTGTTCTTTCCTTAATTTCCTGTAATAGCTATACACTAAGAGTACTTGATTTATTTTCAGCGGCGGCTATTCAGCGGAAGTAGGGGAAGTGCCCCTTCCTCAAGAAAATGTAATTTTAAAAAATACAATTAATCCATTCATCAGTAAAATAATATATTTTAAGAGTCAATGATAATTTTTTTTTAGTTTATGAATAATCCGTTTCCCGTTACCCCCTAATAACTAATAATTCAATTATTTTCTATATTAAAATCAAAGCTTCATCAAACAAGAACAAGAATCTCGCCACCGGCACATTGCCCGTTAACTTCACTATCGAATAGAACAGAGGTGAACCCACATGAAAATGTCTATTTCTTTTCGCGTACGCGCCGATAGCAGTGACAATCTCATTATCATTTGTGTAGACCTTCAAGGTATCGTTTCGGTAGAACTGCTGGCAGTAACGTCTGGCAGTCAAGCACCGATCTTTAGGAAAATAATATATGTTTCGGACGCTCTAGCGAAAACACATATATTATCTTCCTTAAGATCGGTGCTTGACTGCCAGACGTCGCGTCGCGGCCAGATGTTACTGCCAGCAGTTCTACCGAAACCATACCTTTAAGGAAGAGGTATCGCTCGAGAGCTGTCGAGTCATCAAAAGTATAAGCGCAACTAGTTGGTTGCCATGACAACGATGACGTCGTAATGGTCGTACATTTGTTTGGTTTGCAATGATTGGAAGAGCTGGCGTGTAGCACTTCCATTCTCAGATCAACGCGTCCAACGCGAAAGCACGTTGTTTCGTTTATTGCGAATTTATTACGGTACATTCCGCATTCCGCTGTGAATTCTTCGAATTATTTTTTATTTACATTCCACGGTTGATCCATTATAGTATTATATAAGAGATATTTTCTATATATTCTAGTTTTAGTGTGTTTTTCGTAGACATGTGATTTGTGTTAGCAACAAATCATATTGTTTCTAATACAATATGAATATATTTTATTTTTGGATGCTTTACCTAAAAAATACCGGTAATAATTATTAAATAAATTTGGCAGTTTGGGCGTGGACTCCAAAAATTTTTCGCTGTTCCTTCTATCGATGTCGGTAGCTCTTCCCCACTTTTCAAAGCCGCGAGCCGCCACTGTTTATTTTATCTCTTCACAGCTCATTTTGTGTGGGGTCAGTCTTGCCCATATCTTCTGCACTGATTATAAATACCCTAACAATTTTTTATTTTCAAATAAAAATTATAGCCCCAAACAAAGGGGGGGGGGGCAGTCTCATAGATTGGGTCGAGCTGATATCTGCCTTTAATACGGTTGTTTTTATAAATAAATAAAAAATATAAAAAAAAAATTGACTTTAGTTTTCCTTCCAAATATTCTTTTACTCAGTCAAGTAAGCACCCTCTTTATTGTTAATACAATGACTTTCTTGGGTCATCATTTATGCTCTAGAAATAACATTTTTATATGACATTGATCATATCTTTTGGCCTCAACTAGCTTAGTGTCAGCCAGTCTGTTCTCCAGACTTCCTTTCTAATGTTAGTTGCTTCATTTGTATTCTGAATAACTGTCTGTACTAATTTAACATATATTTTTTAGATTTAAATTTACCTCTAAATTTTTTGCGGTTCACTTCCTGTGGCTTTAGAGTCTGCTTGGCATGACTGTCAACTTCGACGACACATTTGTCATTCCACGAAAAGCGTGGTTGGGCATTGTCCTTTAAAATTATGTTACTTTATATTTTAAAATGTGACTTTTGACTTTTTAATTGTGATTTGACCATTGTTTGTTGGTGTTGTTTGTTTACTCTTCGTCGATATATTCATCAGGTCCAATGACAAGCAAGTCTAAGAACCTCTACCATTTTCCTTTGTCTCTTAAAAAATCACCCAAAAAAATTACAAAAAAAGACACCATTTTTAAATTACACACCTATTTTAAGCTTTAAACACTCTCTGAATCTTGATATAACATTGTAATTTTTTTCATTTGATTCTTAAAGATCTCACAGCAGCCATTTTCTTCTGCTAATGGGTGGTTCTTCTACTTACTTTTCAGGTAACACTGATGATGGCTTAGGCCGAAAGCGCTCTGTTATGCTTTTATAGGAAGTCCTTTTGGATTAAATTTTGCATGGAATACAAAGTGTTTCATTTGACATAATTAGCAGTTTTCACTATGTGAATCAATCAGTTTGAATATTTGAGTATAATTATGGCTAGAAAATGCCAAACGTTTACGCTTGATATTGGTTAAAAGTATTAAGGGGATATCAAAAACGCACTACATACATAAATTTACTAAAACGTTTGATAAGCCTTTGGGTAATTCTGACAAAAGTAGTAAATATCCCTTCTTATCTTTTTCAACTGCGACCAAGTTTGATATAAAACATATTTTCATAAAACCTTATAGTTTCATACAAATCAGAACAGCGTATACGTACCTGTAGAACTAAAGTTTGATTGCTAACTATTACGCCTGCTGTCGTATTACTTAAGAGTCTTTCACCATCCCTTAGCCACCATACACGATGCACCTGCAACAATTTAGGAAAATTAACTTTATTATCAAAAATAGTAATATGTAAAGATAATGCCTATACACATTTTCAAGATACTCGATAACATAAATTACCTCTTTATCGAAATAAAATAATAATTTCTATCAGTACGTAAATATCAACTACAACATCTATAATATTTACACTTAACGTTAGTATATAGTATATACCTTATTAAATAAGTTTCTATTTATTATTTATTATTGGGAAAGATACGTGGCAGTAGTTTCTTCAAAATCAATCAACATTAATTATGTTTGTTTCCAAAGCTATAACGCCTTCGACTTTCAAATGTCAGAAGTTGCTTTGCCGCTGCTTTTTAATAAGTTATTTAGATGGTATTTTGATTCCTTATATAGTGCGCCAAGCGAGTGAACCTTAACAACGACTGAAGGGGGTAGAGGACTAGCACGTAAAAAATCTTGCCTTCCCATAGGCGCACGAGGTTATTCTTACCATATTATTATTGATAATATTGATTAGTTTAAGACGTTAAAATTAATTACAGTTTTTTTTATATTACAGTCTTATAGTACAAAATATGTCATATAATAATATCTCATTTTTATAATAATGATAGTATTCTATGATATTATTTGTTGTATGTATTACATAAATATGTTGTAGTAATAAGTAGAGTTCGTTTCCCGAAGGTTTTGTATTTACGTCATTGATGACGTCGCTTAATTTGGAAAAAAACGGTTTATCGTAGCTAATTCATATAAATTCTCTAGCATTCAATTTTTGTATTAAAAGTTAGGCAATATTGAAGCAAGTATGTTCCAAAATGCTCTTTATAGAACGTTCGGAATTGTTATGTAATAAAAATTTTAATTTAGATAGTTCAGTTAAGAGAGTTATCCGAAATATATAAAAATTAGTTAACCGCGTATAATAATCATCAAATGCAAGAAAAATATAAGAAAGGTTAAAAATCTTCAAAGATATCATCAAATTAAGGGTCTGATGATATATGTGATGATATATAGGTTGTGTCGATTTTACAAATTTTCTTTTTTTCGCTAGAATAGGAGTGTCCTATAGAGTAGCTTAAGCCAAAAAAATCGGAGGATTCGCCACATTTGAGCAGAAAAAATATCTGCGTTTTGAGCCTAAATTGCCCTAGGAGGGCAAACTTCCACTACGACTTTCGCAGGTGTAACGTGAAAATATTGAAATTGTAACGTGAAAATAATGAAATTTTAGTAATCGACACCGGGGGCCTGGCACAGTGTTTCCAAAAGTTGCACATTTTCTTATGGGGAATAACAGTGTTGTTTACTATTATTTAAGTATATTTAATATTCCACTTCACGCATGACCCTGCGCCCGCTTCGGGGGTTCAACCAAACAAAACTAACCCAAACTAACCCAAGGCATGCCGGAAATTAAAAAAAAATTAAATTTGTCAGTCGAAAATGCAACTATTTTTTAGTTTGTTTCTCCTCATTTGGGAATGTCTTGGGTTAGTTTGGGTTGAGTTTGTTTGGTTACGCCCCCGGAGCGAGCGGAGGTCCATGTATGAAGTGAAATATTTGACGAATATATACATACAAAGGAATAGTGTAATCGAATGAGTGTCTCTTTTATTCCGATGAATGAATGCAAATGCACATTGAACAAACATCCAAGCAGCCACGTTTACCATACGGTGGGCAATGATATCATTATGGCAGGATCGACCATCCCTTCATCTTCATTCAATCGGACTACTGGGGGTCTCGGTCAACAGCAATATGTCCTGACATGACCACGTTGCTAACGTCGCAAAATCATCCTCCCAGAAGCTTGATACGCTATTTCGCAACAAAAAATTTATACACTGCAGCAGTTGCTCTTGCTTTACAAAGCGCAAATAAGACCCTGCTTAGAATATTGCTCACACATCTGGGGTGCCACGCCAGAGCACACCCTAAAGCTACTGGATTCCATTCAGAAGAGAGTTGTGCGTCTCGTCGGTGATCCGGAGTTGACCCGGAATCTGGATAGTCTGGAACATCGCAGACATGTGGCCGAGATGTCTCTGTTTTACAGATACTTTTACGGCAGATGTTCCCAGGATTTGGCTCGCCTTATCCCGCCCCTGACAACGCCTGTCAGTCAGACGGCAAGAGCGCACCGGTTCGTCGTACAACTGAAAACAGCTAGAACATCGCTTTACAAGAACTCCTTTGTCTGGCGCACTGCATCACTGTGGAACTCACTCCCAGAACGCATATTCGGATGTAACAAGCAAGATGTCCATTCGACTATGCCGAACGTTTCTTCATATGTGACGTGCATGATAGCATTTAGTCGGATGTCGTGACTGTTACATAGAATCAACAAATAAGTCTTTAATTATTTAAACACTTCATGCATGGCCCTCCGCTCGCTTCGCTCCCTATACGGGGGCTCAACAAATGGAAACTAATCAGGTGCTAACCAAAACTAACCCAAAATTTTTATTTTACTTTTTTTTATTTTGGGTTAGTTTTGGTTAGCACTTGGTTAGTTTCTGTTTGTTGAGCCCCCGTAGCGAGCGAAGCGAGCGGAAGGCCATGAATGAAGTGTTAAAATAATTGAAGACTTACTTGTTGATTCTATGTAACAGTCACGACTCTGACTAAATGCTATCGTGCACTTCACATATGAAGAAACGATCGGCATTGCCGAATGGACATCTTGCCTGTTACATGCGAATATGCTCCCAGGACATCTGTTCCCCAAACCAACTATTCAAGAACCGTGTCAATCAACATCTTCGCATACACACCGCTCGTCGAGCAATATAGGACGTGCTACTGCAATAAAAAAATCATTGACCTAAATAAAAAAAAGAGTAGAGACATTTATAGCACAGCTTATTCACTACCAGCTAGTCAACTCTATCGAAATCGGAAAGTTGGAGTGTCGGGCACTGCGCCCTGAGCGGTTCAGTTCCACAGTTGAATTTAAAATGAATTTTCGCTTCAAAATACATGACAAATTCGTCCGAAGCCTCGGCTATCGCCCTGAGAGGTTCGGAAATTTCGGATTTTTATACAATTGTGCGTTTTAAAATAGTTTTTAAACGGATTTTAGACGATAAAATAGTTATATATGCAACAAGTGTGTTGATAAAAAAATATAATTGAAATTGAATAAAAAAAAGGGTACTTTACACATGAGTAGCATACAAAATTTTTTCGACTACCGAAAAATATATGAAAAACAAAAATATTATGAAATTACTTTACGCACTAGTGCGTAAAATAAATTATTTTTTCTACTACCGTGCGTAAAATACTCACTTTACGCACTCTCTAAGATTCGTAAAATAGGCCTTTTTAATGTGCAGTGCGTAAAGTAAGTTATTTTACGCACTAGTGCGTAAAGTAAAGCTGACATATTTTTTGACGTTTACTGACATATTTTTTGACGTTTAGGACAGTGCGTAAAATAATATATTTTACGCACTAGTGCGTAAAATAATATATTTTACGCACTAGTGCGTAAAATAATTTATTTTACGCACTAGTGCGTAAAGTAATATAATATTATTTTAATTTTTTCATATATTTTTCGATAGTAGAAAAAATTTTGTATGCTACTCATGTGTAAAGTACCCTTTTTTTATTCATGGGATTGTCGCATTCGCCTACGGCTCATGCGACAATATTCCCATTCATAAAAAAAGATTCTCTTTACACACTTGTTGCATAAATAACTATTACGCATTGCCCTAAATATCAAGAAATATGTCAGATTTACTTTACGCACTAGTGCGTAAAATAACTTATTTTACGCACTGCACATAAAAAAGCCTATTTTACGAATAGAGAAGAGTGCATAAAGTGAGTAGGTACTTTACGCACGCTAGTAGAAAAAGCATATTTTAAATTAAACGTACTGTCAAAAGTAGATATTATTCAGATGCCCAGGCGTTTAAAACAATATTTAGTCATGACCCTCTTCTAAAATTTGCAAAATTTGTTTATTGACTTTCCCAAATCAAAGGATGCCGCCGCAAGATGACTAGCTGGTAGTGAATAAGCTGCGCTTATAGCGCACCATTTTTCTAATGAATTTTGCTAACGAAACTACAGTAAACGTCTGGCAACAGTGTGCCTTTTTAAAAATCTTTGTTTTGGCTATTGTGACAGTTGACAGTAAAAAGGAGGATGGATATTTACAAGTAAAATTTAATTTTGTTTAATGGGGCTATGGCTATGAGTCGCTTTAAATTAGGACTGCAACAAAACGGAGGACTCTTGTTCGACGCAAATGTATCCTAGTTAATATTTTCACCCGACAATTGATTTTCAGATGTGTTTTGTCTAAATGTCTAGTGCTTTTGTGAAGTGGTGCTGAAAATTTGTGTCAAAACTTGAAATTTTAGGGCATTTTTTCGGTTCAAATGTAGCGGATCTTTCGATTTTTTTGGCTTAAACTACTATATAGGACACTCCCTTTCTAGTGAAAAAAGAGAATTTCCAAAATCGACAAAACCTATATATCACCAGACCCTACAAACCAAATAATATAAATAACCACACAGTTCGACATCGGCAATTTCCACGCCAATGGCTAAAGCAAGTCGCTGCCGAAATTTTAAAATATGTAAAAAAAATTAGGTGTTGGTCTTGGGTCAAAGTGTATTTAATATATCCTGCGACCAATCACGAAATTGCCTCCCCGCTAAAAATCAAGTAAACGTCGCACTGTTGCCTATTGTCGCGTATTTTAAATAGCTTGAAGGCGAATAAAATATAAACATTATAAATATTATAGTATACTTATTGCGTATTCCGTATTTCCCTGTGTAAATAAAATAGTAAATAATAGAAGACAGTAGTATTAAGGAAAATAACAAAATTAAGTATTCAAGTAGGAAATTTAAATATGTAAATTCACTATAGGAAACTAGACAGAAAATAAATTAAGATTATTGGGAAAAAATGTGGCAGCATCTAAATATGCCAGGATATTTTTTGCCCGCATTCTTTCCGTCCAGGTTCTTTCATTTGGCAAACAGTATGTCGGATCTCGTTCGCATATGAGCTTGTATGGCGCTGTTCCCCCCCTACCAGCTGCCCTAATCATGTATTTTTATAGTTTATGCCTGCTGAAACTGCCCGTAGATCATTGAATGTTTCTAAAATAATTAAAAACTTATGTTTGTTATTTTTCAACTTAGTGATTAAGGTTTGAAAAATTCCCAATGAAAATCGTTCCTTCAGGATTGGGTGCACGCAAAAATTTCTATTACTGGCTTGTTTTCTTCTGAAATAATACAGCACAACAGAAACTTCGTCGACGTCCACCGCGCACAGTCGCCTCGTGGAGAGTACCGAAATTGGCTCCAGCTTCGATCGGGTACGACAGCCGACTAGTGTGATTAAGGCGGCGACATCCGATTAAAACACGGATCCTACACCCGACAAGTGAGAACGGGCTCTTACAAAACAGTAGTTATCCTGATAGGTACTCAAAATTCAGATATTTCACCTCATCCTATAATCACAATAATTCAATAAACAATATGTACTAGAAACACTACCGGTTTTATGAGTCATGTACCCAAGAGAAAGTACCTCTGCCACCGTCTATAGATATCCTAATAAGTCCGCTCACTCCAGCGTGCGGTGGAAAATACTGCCGTTGACCTTGAACACACTCTGACACTGTACAGCAAACGAATGGGTGCAGCTATGGTGTACGATCAATATGAACTGCCGCTCGATTCATTTTATACGGGGAGCGTTCTATTAGGAATAAATGATAATTATGAATACGTCTGTCTCATTTATAGCTCATTAATGATACTACTTTGTAATAGTTATTTAGTATTATAATAAATAAGTAAATAATAAAGGAAATATTACCTACGATATGGATAAAAATACCAGTAGGTACAACTGGTATTATTTAATTACGATCACAAGTTGCAAAATATAACAGGAAAATACCGATAATGGAACAAGTTTAACCTGATATTTTCGGCTGTCGATAGGTATCGATATCTTATTACATTTTGTTATTAATATGACAAATGCGTTGTCACAATGGATGTCGTCTTTAACAAAAAAAAATGAAAACACTAACTAACCCGTGCCACACCCATAACTTAACCCAAACAATAAACATTAAAAGTGTTTTCCATCTAGGTTTTTTTATTCTTAATTAGCGGTTAAAACAGCGATCAAACTTATTTATGCTCATATATAACTCAACTTATATACATAATTTGGGTGAAGGTAAATATTATAAATCCACAAATTTTACGTTATTTTGATATTCTTTGGATTCATGAAGGTGATTTTTTAAAGCCATGCATGTAACGACACGTGTTGGAATTTTCGTCTCGTAAGAGAGATAAAGTATATGACTCTCTCTCTCTCCCTCTTTCTTTTTTATGGAATCGGTAAAGACTTAATCAATTTTTATGAGACGAAGTGAAACTAACCGAAAGTTGATTGGACGACTAACCCAAACTAACCAAATCTATTAAAAGTGATTATAATGTAACGTATAACTGCTTCAAATGATTAAAATGAGTTGAGACTAAGTGAAACTAACCGAAAGCTGATTCGGCAACTCACCCAAACTAACCAAATCTTAGATTATAACATATCGGAACCGGTTCAAATGACTAAAATAAGTGAGATTAAGTGAAACTAACCAAAAGTTGATTCGACGACTAACCCAAACTAACCAAATCTATTAAAATTGATTATAACGTATCGGAACCGACTCAAATGACTAAAATAAGTTGAGACTAAGTGCAACTAACCGAAAGTTGATTAGACGACTAACCAAAACTAACCAAACGTATTAAAATTGATTAAATCGTATCGGAACCGGTTCAAATGTCTAAAATAAGTTGAGACTAAGTGAAACTATCCGGAAGTTGATTCGATGACTAATCCAAAATAACCAAATCTGTTAAAATTGATTATAACGATTGGACCGACTCAAATGTCTAAAATAGATAAGTGGAGACAAAGTGAAACTAACTGAAAGTTGATTCGGCGACTAACCCAAACTAACCAGATCAATTAAAATTGGTTATAGCATGTCGGAACCTGATCAAATGACTAAAATAAGTTGAGACTAAGTGACACTAACCGAATGTTGATTAGACGACTAACTAAATGTATTAATTTTGATTATAACGTATCAAAGGTTCAAATGTCTATAATATGATGAGACTAAGTGAAACTAACTGAAAGTTGATTCGGCAACTAACCCAAAGTAACCAAATCTTTTAAAATTGGTTATAGCGTGTCGGAACCGCATAAAATGACTATAATAAGTTGAGATTAACATAAACTAACCAAAACTAACCAAATCTATTAAAATTGATTATGACATATCGGAACCGACTCAAATGACTAAAATAAGTTGAGACTAAGTGAAACTAACTGAAAGTTGGTTGGACAACTAACCAAACCTAACCAAATCTATTTAAATTGATTATAACGTATCGAAACCGACTCAAATAACTAAAATAAGTCGAGACTAAGTGAAACTAACCGAAAGTTTATTAGATAACTAACCAAAACTATTCAAGTTGATTATAATGTATCGGAACCGACTGAAATATCTAAAATAAGTTGAGACTAAGTGAAGCTAACTGAAAGTTGATGAGACGACTAACCAAAAGTAACCAAATCCATTGAAATTGATTATAACTTACCGGAACCGGCTCAAAAAAGTAAAATAAGTTGAGACTCGATAACGAAGTATTCACTTCTATCACGTATACTATGCTACTCGTGACTTTTTTTTCATAAAAAATCATTCAAAACTTGTACAAATCTGCTATAATTGCTACTACTTTTCTCTGCCGACTTTCAAGGTATTATTTTGTTTTTATTGAAATCTCGCAGACGGCGCATGGCAGGTTTGTAGACGCAGTATTGCCAGAATTATTCTTTAATTCTATATGATTTTAAATTAAAATGGTACATTTATCTGTTTGACTATTTTATGTTAGTCAATAATTGTGTTGTGCTGAATTTAAAATAATATCTATTATTCCTGAAATTATCCTTTTATATAACTTATTAAAGCGAGGCAAAGCGATAGTGATATTAAGCTGATAAGAATTGATATTATTCATTGCTCTATATAAAAGGTCGAGAAGAAGATTTGAGGCGCATGATTATTTCGCTTGCTGACTATAGGTATTTTATTTTCTTATATTCCTTGCGTTTCTATACAAGCGTCTAGCGTCTGCGGTATAACTATTTGCAATCATGCGCAGTTGCGTTTCAGGATCAGCTTCTGTGCTTGTGATACTACGGCCCGGGTTCGATTCTCGTCGGTGACATATTTTATTTTTATTTTTTTGGATATATTTGTTAGTTGGAGTTAATTTTAGTTTAGTGTTAGGCAGGGTTGGTCAAGCGTGTGGCGCGCCCGCCTCAAAGCGCTTGTTTGATTCATTAAAATTAGTTTCGATTGTTTTGGCTTAATCTCGGATACTGAAGACAAGCGCGCGTAGCGAGTAGCACAGTACATGTGATTGAAGTGAATGCTTCTCGAGTTTCAACACATTTAATATATATGAGCCGGCTCCGATACGTTATAATCACTATTAATACATTTGATTAGTTTTGGTTAGTCGTCTAATCAACTTTCGGTTAGTTTCACTTAGTCAACTTATTTTAGTCATTTGAACTGGTTCCGATATGTTATAATCAATTTTAATACATTTGGTTAATCGTCTAATCAACTTTCGGTTAGTTTCAGTTAGTCTCAACTTATTTTAGTCATTTGATCTGGTTCCGATATGCTATAACCAATTTTAATAGATTTGGTTAGTTTGGTTTAGTCGCCGAGTCAACTTTTAGTTAGTTTCACTTTGTCTCAACTCACTTTAGTCATATCAACCGGTTCCGATAGGTTATAATCAATTTTAGTAGATTTGGTTAGTTTGGGTTAGTCGTCGAATCAACTTCCGGTTAGTTTCACTTAGTCTGAACTTACTTGAGACATTTGCGTTGCGTTATAATCAAATTTAATACATTTGGTTAGTCGTCTAATCAACTTTCAGATAGTTTCACTTTGTCTCAACTTATGTTAGTCATTTCAACCGGTTCCGGTAGGTTACAATCAATTTTAATAGATTTTGTTAGATTGGGTTAGTCGTCGAATCAACTCTCGGTTAGGTTCACTTTGTCTCGACTTATTTTAGTCATTTGATCAGGATCCGATCAAAATAGTTGAAAGAAGGAGAGATCACGTGCAGTTACACAACAGTCGTCAACAGTACAAGAAGAAAAACTACCCTTAGCCGTCTCAACCATATATATTTTTTAAATAGCGTATATGGTAAATCGAAAACTATTCCGTAAAAATAAATTCACACCGTCCGATCGCGAAAGTACTTGCGAAAACTGAGTCACGGCTAAGCCGTGACATTGACGTGTAGCCGGTGGGTGAGGGATTGGCGCAGGCAGGAGGGAAATTTTCCGCGGCACGCTCGAGTGAGCGGACTTATTAGAATATCTATAGACGTTGCCAGCCTACTGGTCACATAAATAGTTCCAGTTTTTGCCCAAGTTGTACTAATTGATATTTGTCAGACACTTTATTGGGTCTAACAGGATATTGTTTGACTGCAATTAAATAGCCTTACTTACTTAATACTGTATCAACAATATCTTCATTCTCATTATCACTTTCAGGTCCTAGTATTTGACAAGATGAAGAAACAAAATAGGTGAATTTGGATGATATTCAACCAATGAACGTAAGAAAAGATAATCGTGTTCTACCTGCTCACATTTTGCCAATTATGTATGCTGAAATGCTGCACTGTCAAGCAGGACTACACAATAAATCCGTATATAAAACCCTTGAATGAAGACAATGACTGATAAGAATAAACACTGCATCCTTTGTATCGATTGTAGGCACTCAACTAAAGGGTGATAGACTTCGATCTACTTTAGAAGATTGTATTTTAAATTTTAAGCATACACATTTAAAAGTGGAAGGCATAGCAAGTGATATGGGCTCGAATTTTATTGATTTGACTAAATTTCTAGAAATTACACCTGAAAATACAGAGTTTCAGGTTGGAGGTGAGGATATGTTCTATATTTTTGACCCATGTCATTTAATTAAGGCCACCCGCAGTAACTTATGGCAGCACACCTTTTGCTTTCAGGGTCGAAAAACGTCTTGGTCATTCTTTAATTCCGATAAAAAGCAGTTCTACAGGTGTGCACCCAAAGTCATTAATTCTCACCTTAACCCCACAACTTTTGAAAAAATGAGTGAGTTATGCCACCCGACTTTTGAGCCACTCAATTGCCAGTGGTATGAATATATACATGAGTTTGGGTGCACTTCCAAATGAGACTTTTGCAACAATTTAAGTTGTAGAAAAATTTAATAATCTGTTTGATATCATGAACTCCCTATCATTAAATAATCCTTATAAATTTAAGAATATATTTGACGGATCTGATTCATAGTTAGAATTTTTAAACGAAGCTTTGGATTTTTTGCCAAATTTAAAGGTATTAAACAAAAATGGTCAAGATTATTAAATGTTGGTCTATTACAATAAGAGGTCTTCTCAATTTATAGCAAAAACTTTTAAACTGTAGGTATAAATATCTTAAAACCAGAAGACAAATTGTTTAGAAAATGTCTTTGGAAGTGTAAGACAAGAGGGAGACAATTGCATAAATCCCACACCAATACAGTTTCAAAGTGCCCTCAGAAAATTATTTGTGCAGATTTATTTTCACTCAAATGACATGAATTGTAGGGAGAGTTTAGATGATGTTCTCATTAACTTAAAATCCATGGACATGGTAGAAATTATTAATGAGGCAGTAATTTCCTTGCCTGATTGCAATTACCATAAAGAAACCGTTTCAACACAGAATGCTTTCTATTATGTCTGTGAATATTTGATGCAAATGCCTCTGAAAGTGCATTCATGTGGATGTACTAGTATTGATGTAGACAAACTTCTGTCTCATTTTAAAGCTTTTGATGCAAGCAAAGGTATTTTTGATGGTTTATAATCACTACCAGAAAGGTGGGTACAAAATTGTAATTATCTCGTGAATATATTTGAAAAAGTACAATTTCTCCATCCCTGTTCAAATTTTCTCAAGCTGTTTGTATTAAAACTATTTATAAGACTAAAAATATTTTATACTTTAAAATTTAATAATAGACATCTCAAATGTAATAGTTATGATAAAAAAGGCATTCGGAAATTGAAAATCATATATAGTTGATAAAAATTATTGCATTTTTCATTTCATAATAATTTACTCTGATTTATGAAAACTTGTATGTATAGTCCAATCAGTGGGGGCCATTAAAGGCCTCTGCCATACAAAAGGTGTGTAGTAATTTTTCAATATGTTGCTAAGGTTTAGGTCTTGATGAAAAATTCAAGTTTTCGACCTTGGGGAGGGGCCGCTCGAGCCGCCCCATCTTGAATTAAAGATACAAAAAACTGCATTTTTCAAAATATATCCGCAGCGGTTAATCTTACGATGAAAATGTTGGAATAAAAGTTAGATATCGATATTATTTCCATGTATTAAGTACAATGGGACATCGTCAAAAGGGCGGAACATTTTGGGCGGAGTAATAATTTAGGCGGAGGCAAAAAGGGCAAAGAATATTTTGCAGATAACGAAATTGGCAATTGGTAAATTAATCCTATTTTTTTTCCTCGGAAAGCATTCAGCGGACAGAAAAAAGTCAAGATGCCATTTTTGTTAGAAAATAATTTTTATTTTGAAAAAATGCAGTAACGTACCGTTTTTTTAGTTGAATAAAAATATTGCATTTTTTACTCCAAAACCAAGCATTTTCGGACCCATGTTAATAGGAACTTTTTGTCTTATTTTTATGCAAAGATTACGCTCCCGAATGGATGCCGCTTTCTTCTGAATCACCCTGTATTTTGTCAAGCGGGTCATGAGAAATAAATGTTATAATAAAATGGTTGCTCAGTAATGTCAATTTAGCGTCTAATATCAGTTTGTTTGTTGACGCAAAGTGCTCGTCGCAGTCCTATCTTATAAGTTTCTTGTTTTTTGTAAGTTTAGCTAATTTGTGTTTCATTTGTGATAAGCGTTTCAATAAAAGTGACTCTGACTCAGTTGTAGTGAAGGAGAGAGACGTGCAGACTCTTCTCAAATCGAGTGAGAAACGAGGCAACCGTAATCACGTGCGTTTTTTAAAGCATCATCTTCACGCTTTCTCGTTGCTTTGTATGGTGGCAGCATGGAAGAAGACACCTTGGAAGAAATCCGCTATCAACATCTTGCTAGATCAACCACAAAAAGTAAATCCAATCTTGCTTCTTTGCCATCAACGAAGGATGCTGCGCGGTATCATTCTTTCAGGACATATTCTCAAGTCCAGAAATGGTATGGAATCGAGAAAAAAACAGAAGACTGGGGCTGGAAACTTGGCAGCAATGGGCTTGTTCCACTCACCATGACAAAACAAGCAACACCCGACCCCTTATTGAAATTTATTTCATGCAGTTGTAGAAAAGGATGCGGCACAGCATGTGGTTGCAGGAAAGCTGGGTTGAAGTGTGTTGCGTGTGGCTTCTGCAGTGGTCCGTCATGCGAAAATGTCCCGGAGGTTAAAATGGATAGTGAGGACGAAGATGACCAAAACTTAGCAATGGAAGAGCAATGCACCGATTATGATGGTAATCGACCCGGAACATCAAAGAAAGGAAATCGCTAATCAATTGCGAGGTTCATGCGTCATTTCCTTCTAGGATCGCGACGCTGTGGATTAGGCCTATCGGGGATACCACCATAAAAAACGCGTCATTTACTCTACCTCAAGGGGCTCAAGGTGGTGTGGAAATAAGTAGAACTAAGAAATCACGGAAATACACACATGGAAATAGTCTAGGGGTATTGAAAAATTCAGATGACTTTGAAACTTCAAGAACTTTCTTAAAAACGAACGGATCTTCACGAGCCATGAAGCTTCCGAGAGGTTGCTGTATTGTCTTTGAAAGGTAGCTGTTCAAAGTAACTTAAAGTTAGTAGGTGATATTATACGGGGTCCTTCAAAGAACGTTTGAAATGTTTTTAAAAAGTTGAATGGGTGCGTTTTACGTAGAATTACGAAACTTAATTTTCAATTCCATTTTTAGCTATAACAAGTCTTCTTTTCAAAAAACATTAATGGGGAAACGTTGTTATCTCGTTTTATTAAAGAAACAGAAACAATTTTGTAAAACTTTATATATTTTTTTAGGTTACACGTAACACATCAGCATCAGTGGTCATTCAATTGTGATAAAATGAAGTAAAGCCGATAAGGGTTCTCGAAAACAGAACAAATTATACAGGATGACTCAAAAATTTGTTGATTCCGATATTTGAATTTTCTTTTTTTTGTGATTTATGCCACTGTATGTTTACATCTCCATTTCTGTATGTGAATTTTTGAAAAACGCTGAATTTGCTACATTATGTACAGGGTGATGTAAAAGATGCAAGTGGAAAATAGGAGAGAGGGTTTGTTTTAGCTTTTACTAAAAAACAATACTTACTTACACAAAACTGAAAAACACCATTAAAACATTAAATGATACTCAATAGGCTATGTACTCACCACGATTATTAATGACGGCTCTACACCTTATTTGCATACTTTGTATCAAATGCTCTAAGTATGCTTGTGGTATTGCTCACCAAGCTTCCTGTCAAGCAGCGAACAGTTGGTCGTGGTTTTTAAGTGACTTTCTTCCCTTAGAACTCTGCTTTGGAGCATGTCCCATGCATGTTCTATCGGTTTTAAATCCGGGGACTGGGCGGGCCATGGCAATACCTTAATAGCATTATCTTCTAAAAATGTTCTTATCGTTCGGTAATGTGCGGCTTCGCATTATTGTGCTCAAAGTTCTCCCCAAGGGTAGCTGCATATGGAATGACAACTGGTTGGAGGTTTTCTTCTACATATCGATTGGCATTAAAAAAGTTGTCTAGCCGAATTAGGTCGGTTCTTCCTCCTATACTGATCCCACCCCAAACCATAACAGTTCCGCCTCTGTATGAATTAACTTCCTGTACATTATTAATCGTGTTTCATTACCTGGAGCTCTCCATATTCGTAAACCAACTCTTCGCCGCTGTATGTACAGGAAGCTTGATGGGTACTACGGCAAGCAGACTTATATCATTTTATACAAAGTATGCAAAGAAGGTGTAAAGCCGTCATTAATAATCGTGGTGAGCATACGACATATTGAGTATCTTTTAATGGCATAGCGGAGTTTTTTAGTTTTGTATAAGTTAGTATTGTTTTTGATGAAAAGTTTAAAAAACGCTCTCTCTTATTTTTCATTTGCATCTCTTACTTTACACTGTACATAATATAGACATTTAAAGGTTTCTTAAAGATTTGCATAAAAAATAGAGAAGTAAACATATGGTTCCATAAATCATAAAAATAGGATGAAATATCGGAAACAACAAATCTTTGAGTCACCCTGTATAATTTGTTTTGTTTTTGAATACACTTATTGGCTTTATTTGATTTTATCACAATTGAACGACCACTGATGCTGATGAGTTACGTGTAACATTAAAAATATACAGTTTTACAAAACTGTTTCTGTCTCTTTAATAAAAAGAGATAACAACGTTTCCCCATTAAGGTTTTTTGAGCAGAAGACTTGTTTTACCTAAAAATGGAATTGAAAATTAAGTTTCGTAATTCTACGTAAAACGCGCCCATTCTACTTTTTAAAAAAAATTCAAACGTTCTTTGATGGGCCCCGTTTAATATCACCTAATAACTTAAAGTTACTTTGAACAGCCATTTTTCAAAGACAATACAGCAATCTTTTGGCAGCTTTATGGCTCGTGAAGATCCGTTCGTTTTAAGAAAGTTCTTAAAGTTTCAAAGTGACCTCAAATTTTCAATATCCCTAGACTATTTCCATGTGTGTATTACAAGCAGCGGTGTCTGGTGAGGTAGTGCCACGATGCCATGGCACTACCTTATTTTTCAGTTTCTTTTTATGTTGTGGGTTATATTTTAATGAGACATATGAAGGTTATAATATATTTTTTTCAGAAATATAATGTAGTGCCATGGCTCCGTGGCACTACCTCATCAGCCCCTGCTGATTATAACTATGTAAAAAATAGCGAGAATTTCGGAAAATTTACAAAATTGGGGAGTTTTTCTATTTTTTTTGGAAAATATGTTCAATTTTTCGTCGCTGTACCTTCCATCCAAGATGGCGGCTCGAGCGGTCGCACCCCAAGGTCGAAAACTTGGATTTTTCATCAAGGCCTAAACCTTAACATATAAAAAAATTACTGCTACACCACCTTTTGTAGGGCAAAACACCCCACTGAGTGGCCTAGTATGTATGTATGTAAATAGTAGCGTTTAGAGCTGTGTGTGTTCTCTTTAAGCAAAAGGGTTAAAGCAATATTTTTGTTTAAGTTATTTGATCTAGATATGGTATTGTTAATTTGTGCTCATAGCTCTGAGTAATATTGTTCTCATATTTATTTTTGTATGGTTTATTAATAGAGTTATGTAACGGTAAATTGTTACCGTAATGTTTATGTCTAAAGCTAGCAACCACTATTTATACTTTATTTATTTATTCATTTATTTAACGCACAGCGACCTTTAATATAAGCAATTAAAAGCATTGGCATTACGTGGTCAGTATTGAGTCCTAGATAATCTAGGACCACCTAGGAACACCATTGTCTTCATTCATAAGAGTGGGTGTGAGGGTTAGAATCCCTTAAGACAACTCGGGTAAGTAAGAACTCCTGACTTACAACTCCTCAGCCTACCGATAACAGTTACAGGATTAATAAAAACTGTTTGTTTTTACGTTTGTAAATATAACTTATCGTAATTTAAAGAAATGAAGTACTATTAATAATAACAAGAAGTTGCGGAAACTAGTATACTATGAAATGTTTATTTGAGAACCGCTGTAAACGTCGTACAATATATCTTTTTCTACTACCTATCAAAAACCTCTGCTAGACTACACCTCTTCAATGACTTCCAAACTAGGCGGATGCAAGCTCAAAGTGCTTTATTTAGGTTAAAAATTGACATCAACTTAATATGATAAATGAAATCATGAAATACAGGGGTTCATTTTTTCTTTCAACGCGCCCTCATTAAAGGAAACTAATCATTTAAATAATATCCCAAGAAACTATTGAGATTCCATTAACAATAACTCATAGAAGAAATATAAGTAACATATATTTTTATGATGAAAGCTTTCAGAAATTATTATCGACAAAGGTGACAGGAAGTAGGAAAAACCACTAATTATAGAAAAGCTTTAAATTCTACTGAGTCTGATTCAAATATGAAACTTGAGCAATTTTCCACTTCAAGTTTCTTATAGTGTAGTCGCAGAGTCGCTTCCTATCGAGCCACGTCATGGTTTGAGCAGTTTACAAATAGGATGTCTTTCTGTCATCGGCTCTGCCGGAATCGGTCCCAATCCTACTCGTTGGATTGTTATACTCGGGTAGAACTAACCGAAGTTGATTGGACGATTAACCAAAACTCATCAAATCTATTAAAATTGATTATAACGTATCGGAGCCGACTCAAATGACTAAAATAAGTTGAGACTAAATAAAACTAACCGAAAGTTGAATCGGCGACAAACCAAAAATAACCCAATCCATTAAAATTGATTTTAACACATCGTAACCGATCCAAATGACTAAAATAAGTTGATACTGAGTGAAATGAAGCGAAAGTTGTTTAGACGACTAACCAAAACTAATTAAATCTATTAAAATTGATTATAACGCATCGGAACCGACACAAACCATTGAGAAGTGAAACTAACCAAAAGTTAGTTGAACAACTTACCAAATGATAATTGATTATAACATATCGGAACCGGCTCAAATAAGTAAAATATGTTGAGACTAAGTGAAACAAGCCGAAAGTTGATTAGACGACTAACCAAAACTAACTAAATCTATTAAAATTGATTATAACATATCGCAGTCGACTCAAATTAATGAAATAAGTTGAGGCTAACTGAAACTAACCGAAAGTTGATTATCTAATCTATTAAAATTAATTATGACGTAACGTAACCGGTTCAAATGACTAAAATAAGCTGATACTAAGTGAAATGAAACGAAAGTTGATTAGACGACTAACCAAAACTAGCAAAATCTATTAAAATTAATAATAATGGATCTGAACTGGCTCAAATGACTAAAATAATTTGAAACTAAGTAAAACTAACAGAAAGTTGATTGAACAACTAACCCAAACTAACCAAATCCATTAAAATTAATTAAAACGTATCGGAACCGGTTCAAATGACTAGAATAAGTTAAGACTTATTAAAACTAACCAAATCTATTAAAACTGATTATAATATAATCGGACAGGCTCAAATATGTAAAAAAAGTTGAATCAAAGAAATCATCCATATTTCACCAAGATGCTGACTTTGTTTAAGTAGAAAAAAAACAAAAACAAATTTCCAAATCTACAGTATCTTTATATCAAAAAATTGTTGATTAAGGTTACATGTTTTGCTTTAAGACCACCATCAGACCTATAATTAAAAATAAACCTCAATTTCTAAAATTAAACAAAACGATAGGAAAACATACCGTGCCACAGCCAACACAAACACTTAATGACTATGCATATTTAAATGGTTTACAAGCTAAAAAATATATACTTAACAACAATACAGCCAAGGACATCTATCAATAAACGAGCCAACCAGACAAATACACTTTAAAATGAACGGCAAAAGGTAAAACAAATGTATCAGTCTTTTAGATTATTGAATATAAAATAATTACCAAATGGTTGTTGTTCGTTAACACATAAAACGTCTGGACTTTTTAAAGCTCTACTTATTTCTAGAGTTTCCAACAAATATAACTTTTTCCCTTTTCGCAATTATGTAAAAGTCTGATGCTGTCATCTGGAGGGAAAGAATGTTTTTCTGATAGCAAATGGTTAGCAAAAGCAGACTTTGTGTTTGTGATGTCAGTATCGAAATGTTTAACAAACTGATATTTATGTTCTTTTATTCTCTGGCTAACCTTGCGACCAGATTGACCTACATATACTGCTGGACAATCTGGGCATTTAATTTCATAAACTCCAGATAACAGCAACGGACTTAATTTTTCTTTAATTCTCACAAGTTGGTGTTTTAATGTACTTGTGGTTTTAAATGAACAAATAATATTAAAAGGAGCAAAAATTCTGGCCAGTTGTATGAAACAGACCTATATGTAGAGGCAGTCTTATTTTCTCGAATAATATTAAATGACATTTTGTATTTAGAGACATATTTAAAAAACATTTCATTAATGGTACGCATCGGAAAAAGATTATTGTGAGCAATAGTTTTAATGATAGAAAGTTCTTTATTAAAAGCTGACCTTGACTTCCAGTCATAGAAGGACTATTAGAATTAAACTGAATAATGCTGTCAGTAGAGGACGATTTTCTGTATATTTCGAAATCAGTCTTGTTCTTATTTCTAATTGACAAGAGATCCAAAAAAGGGAGGGTAGCGTTCTGTTCCTTTTCCAAGGTAAACTCTATTTTTGAGTGTAAGGTGTTTCCAAAATTTAAAAAATTAGACAAATCATTATCATTACCGTCCCAAATTATACAGACATCGTCCACGTACCTCCTGTAAAATACTAGTATTTATTAAAACGACTATTAGTTATTTTAAGTTCCAAATCATTCATAAAGACCTCATTTAAAAAGGGAGATAAACAAGAACCCATAGCTAAACCCTCCCTTTGTGCAAAAAAACCATTATTGAATTGGAAAAAATTATGTTTTAATACCAAGTCTAGAAGAGTAAGTAAGTGTTCTGTGACTGTTATTGGAAGTTTATTACGTAACAACTGTTTAACCAATAATAGACAATCTAGGGGTGGAATGCTAGGAAATAGGTTCTTGACATCAAGGGAGATTAAACGGGCAGTATCAGGAACTCTGAATATCTTTAGAAAATGAAATAGGATTTTTTATAGAAAACTCGGCATTAAAATTAGTAACCGATCTTAAAATTTGATTGAGCCAGGATGAAAGCTTATAGCAAGGAGAATTAACAAATTATACTACCGGTCTAATAGGTATGTTGTTTTTATGGATCTCAGGTAAGCCATATAAAAGTGGTGTTTTAGGGTTCATAGGATATAATTTAAATTTATTATGGCTAAAATATTCCAAAGTGAGGGCGGTATTGTCAAGAGTTCTCTTTAAAAGATTAAAAAATGAATTTGTAGGGTCTCTATTTAAGGGTTCGAAATCATCTGAAATCTGATTTGTTGGAAACTCTAAAAATAAGTAGAGCTTTAAAAAGTCCAGACGTTTTATACGTTAACGAACAACAACCATTTGGTAATTATTTTTTATTCAATAATCTAAAAGACTGATACATGTTCCATAATTTTGGGTACTTTTTATTTGTCCATGGTAACTAACATTTTAACGTATCGTAGGTTTCTGTATATTTGTTTTACCCTTTGCCGTTAATTTTAAAGTGTATTTGTCTAGTTGGCTCGTTTATTGATAGATGTCCTTGGCTGTATTGTTGTTAAGTATATATTTTTTAGTTTGTAAACCATTTAAATATGCATAGTCATTAAGTGTTTGTGTTGGTTGTGACACGGTAAGTTTTTCCATTGTTTTGTTTAATTTTAGAAATTGAGGTTTATTTTTAATTATAGGTCTGATGATGCTCTTAAAGCGAAACATGTAACCTTAATCAACAATTTTTTTGACATAAAGGTACTGTAGATTTGGAGATTTGTTTTTGTTTTTTTCTACTTAAAAAAAAGTTGAGACTAAGTGAAACTAACCGAAAATTGATTAGACGACTAACCAAAATTAGCCAAATCTATTAAAACACTCAAATGACTAAAATAAGTTGATACTAAGTGAAACTAATCGCGTTAGATCGGGGATTGACATACGAATCGAATGTAGTTTTTACAACCACCACTAATGTTATAAATTGTAAAAACGAACGAAACTTAAATAATATGCATTTAGGTGGTATATTTTGGTAAATTAAACTTACAAAATCTGCTAAAAGTCATTTTTTACATTAGATTGTGTTGAGGGTGGGTGAGGCTGACTAATAGTTTCTCACGACAGACTAGTCGTGTTTCATATCGTTAGATCGAGGAATGTGAGACGAATCTTATGCAAATGGTCTTTTGCTTTTAACAACCACACTTATAACGTTATAAATTGTAAAAAAGAACGAAACTTAAAGTAATATGCACTTATTTGGTATATTTTGGTAAACTAAACTTACGTAATCCAACCTGATCTCACTCAAACTTCTATAAACTATTATATTTCCACAAAATTATGAGTTTTCGCAGATCTCAAATTTACCCCGGTTGCATCTTTGTGAAGGACTGTGAATTTTTAAGTAAAAAAGGTGTTCTTTGTTGCTAGGATTATCCGTTTGCGAGATTGCTATGCAGTGAGTAAAATATTTTATGTAAGATAGATTTTGCTATTAATTAATCAAATTAGATATTTTGTGTAAAAACGCATTTATTTATTTTTGGGCAATATAGTTTTAAAAAGAAAATATCTTGAAGACAGTTATTCCTGAAACATTTTTCCAAGTATATAATTTTTTATTATGTTTTTATATGGTGCCAAATATGTAAACTTATTTGCTAATTGCTCATTAGGCGGTCCATATGCTAGGTTTACGCAGCGGATTCAATTTTTTTTAAAAGGCGTGGGTTTATGTCTTGGCAGTTAGGGTAGGGCGCCAGTAAATTATTTTACAAGAAATTTATCAATGATTATTGATCCTTGAAAATGAATCCCGGTCAGAAAATCCCAGTCAATATATCCCAATCATTAATATCCCATGCTAAAATATCCCATACAAAAAAATCCCATGGCCAAAATATCACTCTACAAAAAAATCCTACTACAAAAATATCCCACAACACTAATATCCTAATACATATCCTTCAACCCCCACCGGGGCTTCGCCCCTGGACCCCATTCGGGCTTCGCCCTTAAACTCCACCGGAGCTTCACCAATTTCCGTGAACGTGGAACGCTTCACGTGTAATGAAGGATTTAACACATCGCCATGTGACTTTTTCGTCTGATTGTGATACGTGTATATAAATCCCTCCATATTAAGGTTTTTACCTTCTTTCTGATTGGTAATAAATTCCAAAGGCATTTTTCAATATTATTCACTAATATCTATATAACAACGATTACTTAGTATTTATTACTAAATTAAAATATCTTTAGAGGTTTGACCGACGTGTACTGTTTACTGGCACTGCAGATATTGGGACTGCGTTATTGTACTTCACACTATACATTATTAGCGTAACGATGCGAATTATAGTAATGACATATGTTAAGCCCAAATATTGAATGAATATAACTATACTCTATTTCGAAATGATGCGAAGAAATAAATCATTTTCTGATGGCTGATACATAGGCGTACATAATTACGTACATATACGTACATATTTTAAACGTTTACTTGTCCTAATACTCGGACTTTCCCAGCATTATATTTATCACACTTTATTACTATTAATAGAAGTTTTTCGCATCCAACACATAAATTAGAAAAGGAGGTTTTTTCAGCTTTTTGGACCGTTCTATTAAATTATTGTTACTAAATGGCCAACGTTTCGGCACTAGTTTGTGCCATCATCAGGGCTGCAATAAGAGAGAAAAAAATTGTTTAGTTATCGTGATCGGGCCTGATACATTAAGTATAGATTATTTGTGAAATCAAAAACTAACTAGGTTGTACAGAATTATGAGGTATACCTATAGAACACGTTTGGGTTATTTAATTGATGAGTAAAACATAACAAAATTGAAATTGAAAAGAAAAAGGAAGTCCGTTAAACAAACTCACCCAGCAACCTAGAGATGGGCATAAATGAAATGCCTTGTTGAACCCATAGGGATCACAACACGTACACAAAAAACAATAACGTTGGCCATTTAGTAACAATAATTTAATAGAACGGTCCAAAAAGCTGAAAAAACCTCCTTTTCTAATTTATTACTATTGTAAACATTCAAATTGACGATTTTTTGTATGCATACCCTAAAGCTTAAGTAATTGTAATTTTTCAGTTATATTTGTTCTTCCGAAGAAGACACAGTGTGTTTGTTTCATTTCATAGTTTCAATTAAAATGGCTAATTCAGTTTTCTCTCCAGTGAAACGAGCGAGCAAATGTCCATTTTCTGTTAACGAAAAGAATATTATTCTTAATGTATATCAAACATCAAAATCCTCTGTATAGCGTTGATACTGTGGTGGAAATGTGTTCGCAAATGACGGGTGTTTCAAAAACGTCGATATATAAATTAAGGTGTGAAGGAAAAAGTGGAGCTGTAAAACCACCTATACCATCTTCAGGAAGAAAGACGGTGCCTATCGATGAAGACTACAAACTTATAATTAGAAGAACAGTAGGTACATTCCTTTTATTTTAATAAGGAAATACCAACCATCGACAAAATTTTAGGAGCCTTGAAGCAAGACCAAAATATGTCTCCAACGATAAGCAGGAAGAAATTGTGGACAACTTTAAAACAAATGAATTTCAGCTGGGAAAAACAAAGCAGAAAATCGCTCCTAATCGAAAAAGATGAAATTATTTGCTGGAGGAGACATTACTTAAGACAGATAAAGCAGTGAGAATAGAAAGATTTATTATCTGGACGAAACATGGCTTAATGAAGGATATACGGTTGGGAAGATTTGGCAAGACAAAAATATTTCAAGTTTTCGTCAAGCATTCTTAGAAGGCTGGTTCACCGGACTAAAACCACCATCTGGGAAAGGAAAGCGACTGATTATTACACACCTTGGAAGTGTTGATGGTTTTGTTGAGGGCGGTTTGTTAATGTTTGAGTCAAATCATTCTGGCGATTACCATGAAGACATGAATGGCGACGTGTTCGAAGAATATTTTGAACAAATGTTAGATCTCATTCCACCTAATTCTGTGATAGTGATGGACAATGCGAGTTATCATTCCAGAAAAGTTGACAGAATACCAACTAATTCATGGAGAAAAGCGGATATTATTCAGTGGTTTAGACAGAATAACATACCATTTGATGAAAGTATGGTGAAAAAGGAACTGTTGTCCATAGTGTCCTCAAATAAAGCTCGTTTCACCGAGTATGTAGTTGACAAAATTGCACAGAAACGAAATATTACTATTCTTCGTCTGCCTCCGTATCATTGCGAATTAAATCCCATTGAACTTGTTTGGGCCCAAGTAAAAAGTTATGTAGCAAGGAGAAACACGACGTTTAAAATGAAAGATGTTAAAATTATCTTTGAGGAATCTTTAAAAAATGTCGATTCTGAAAAATGGCGTAAGTGTATTGAGCATGTTATAAAAGAAGAAGAAAAAATATGGAAACTAGACCATTTAATTGATCTAATTGTAGAGCCTTTAATTATATCCTTGGACGAAGATTCGAGGGATTTTTCTGACGACGAAAATAATATACCATAGTTCTCTACATAACTGTTTACACAAAATCGCAATTCTTATACCTTATTATATAAATAGTATATGTGATAAAATGTTACAGTAATACTAACTGTTTTTGAATATACATAAATAAGTGAATAAATAAAAGTACTTAGGTAAAACAGGTATTTTAAATTAAATACCCAAACGTACGCTACTGCAGGTAGAAAATGGCCCCTTTGCTAATAAAGCCTATTGTTTGCAGCGGGATTGCCATACAAAACAGGGTGGAATGGTTAAAATATAATACAGAAGGCTATAACAGCTGTGGCTAAATATTTAGAAATCACAAAAATTTATTTGACCACTCTGTTAGCGTTTTGCATTTATAAGTAGGTTTTATTACTCCGCACCATTTCGAAATAGAGTATATAGCGATAATATTCATTTAAAACGAACTATAGAGAGCGGGAAATATTTAAACACCATGTTAGATATGGGATTAGTTTATCTTGTGACTTTTTCGTTGGGATTTTTCGGCACGGGATATTTGTAATTGGGATGTTTTTGTAACGGGTTATTTTTGTTAGGGTATTTTTTATTTTGGGGTATTTTGGCTGGGCTAAAACTAACTGGCATATTTTCTTCTGGGATTTTCTGACCGGCCACTCTTGAAAATAGAGCAATAAAATTTAGAAAAACACCCTGTAGAAGAACGTCGAAGAATTTAGAATATACAGATCATGACTGCAAATTACCAAAATAAACATCAAGATTACAATTATTATTATTTATTAAAAAAAGGTTAAACTTACATCAACTTTTTTAGGACACTTAATCCTATCTCAACTCCATTTGAGGTTCTGGTTACGCGTTTAAATCAATAAGAAGACATGTAGTCACAAATGAAATTATTATTAATCATTCTTATTTTAAATCAATCCCGTGGCAATCCAATTGACAGACCAATAAACAATTCTCAATAATATTAAATCAATAAGCTAACCTGAGAGGTAAATACGTATATTTACAGCCGTTTAATATCTATAGGTAAACGATTTAAGCACAAGTCGATCGCGATATCGATAAAATATATTAGTAAATTGCAGTGATGTGAAATAAATTACTGCTACGAGCTTTACAGCCAAGTACAGTAAAAATTATCTCAATTAGCTATATGAAATGATATATAGGGATAAGCGATATACGGTTATTAAGACAGACGTCTTACAGTCGTTAATTGCTAATTCATTAATTAAAATGATAGGTAACGATAAGCGATATACGGCAATTAATACAAACGACTTACAGTCGGTAATTATAAATTCATCAATTAAAATGGAATATCACGACAGATCGAGAATTAAGGTTTTTAAATAAATAAAAATTGATTTTACTTGAATCTGGTCGAGTTGTAGACACTGGCGCTTCTTAGGAAATACTCTGCTCCATGTGATTGCGTCACCCTGACACAAAAAACCTCGGTACGGCTAACTGACGGCAGGATTAGCTAGGCCAGCGTCGAAAGGAGGAAGTGTTACCTCACAGAAGGAACTCTACCCTATAGAATGAATTCTGTCCCACAGAAGGACCCTAGTTAAATGATAATTTACCCCTAGTGTTCTGGCGAGAAGAGCTATCAATTTTCGCACCAACGAATATATACCACCTTGTAACCTGCCTTAAGCGTTGGATGCTGATAATGCAGTCCTAATGGCAAATTGCTCATTAGGCAATCCATATGCCTGACTCACTTAGCGGTGTATATATTTTTTATAGGCGTGGGTTACAACAGGGTGACACTAAATTTTTGTATCACGAAATTTATCAATTATTGAAGCTTTTTGAAAATAGGGTAATAAAATTTAGAAAAATACCCTATAAAAGAACGTTGAGAAAATTTGAATACACAGATTAGTTAATATCTTGACTGCAATTTAACAAAATAATCATCAGGATTACAAATAATTTGTTTATTAATTCAATATCAAATCAGTTTGAGGTCCTAAAAACTTTTGGTTATATCAATAATATGATAATCTTATTTTTATATCACACCAGTATTACTAGAATGATAATTACTTGCTATTCTATGTTACAGCTAACATTCTCATTAATATTTTAGTGTTACTCAATTCTTAGTGTATAAATGGAGAGATAAATTCTATATAGGTATAATGAAATAAACATTAGCCAAACTACTCTTAATCCAATCCCGTGGCAGCTAGAATAAAGGTAGACCTTTTTAAAAGTCCTCAAAAATACCAAATCAAATTAACTTACTCTAGGAAAATATATAGATATATAGCCATAAATATACAGGGGTACGACTTGAGCTCAAGTCAGTCCGATATCAAGGCGACGAATTAAATTTGGAAATTTTGATTAAATGAAATAATTTACTGCCATGGGCTTTACACCCAAGTACAGAAAAATTAACTCAATCAGCTATTGTGGCATTAGCGAAATGAAATCTCTAACTAACTAAAGACAAAATAAGCAAATCACTTAAGGAAAGCTCAATTAATATGATAGCTAGATCAGTAAATGAAAGGGGAATTGACGAGGATATTACGATAGCCGTCAAACAGCTTAGTCTTTTAATTGCAAATTCATTTATCAAAATGACAGATGGCAAGAACGGTATACGATAATCTAAATAACTGACTTACAGTCTTATTTATAACTTCACTAATTAAAATGATAGGTAGAGAGAACGGTATACTATAATCTAAATAACTGACTTACAGCCTTAATTATAGCTTCATTAATTAAAATGATAGATGGGGAGAACGGTGTACTATAATCTAATTAACTGACTTACAGTTTTAATTATAGCTTCATTAATTAAAATGATAGATACGATAAGCGAGACACAGTAATTTGGAACTGATTTACAGTCGTTAATTATAAAATCATTAATCAAAATGATACCTAACGGAAAACGAGATACGAAAAAGATAAAAAAAAATAGGTTTATCTTACTCTGGTTGAGTTTTTGTGTTGTAGACACTGCTTTCTGAATCTATCAATACCTCCTACAAACTAGGCCAATTAGCTAATATTAAAATTATCAGTGACGTCATCAAAAGTGGTCTATACTTTTTTGCCATAAGAAAAGCATTAAGGGGAGCCAAGAGGAGGCCAGTAAAAGTATTAATTATTTTATTGCACCTACTCCGTATTTAACGTTGATTGCCACGCTGGGCGACTGGAATGTCAATTCCCATCTCGACGTCATATATCCGGTGCTGCCAGATTAGGCGCTTTATAACAATTTGAGCTACTTCTCACTCTAGTTTGCCACAAATTATTTTTCAAAGGAACTTAAAATATTCGTCTTGGATTCCAAGATTACAATTAACAATATATTAGATACGTAATGTAAAAGTTTGCTTTGGTATATTATAGTATAGTTATATTAAATACAGATAAATGTTTAAATCCGAAAAGTAAATATATATAAAAATCGGAAAATGAAGCAATAACGGAATCAAAACATTTAAAAGAAAATAAACGTTGCTAACCAATAACCTAATTATTTTGTATAAATATTTAGTTCCATTTAAAAACATAATTTCAAATATCATTCAACAAATGCAAGTCCAACTAAATATATGTTAAATAGTTTACATCCCAAATAATGTATGAAACTAACTCTGCCAACCGAGACGAACCAAATCCTGATGGTCAGAACGAGGCAATTCTAGAAATTCGTAACAATATTTATTTTTGACCATTGCGCAACGACCAACACAAACGATTTAATATTTGTTCTAGGATGACGAGGCGGTTCTTAAAAATCTGGTAACGCTGCCTACTGTCAGTTGGCGTACTTTCGATCGACCGGTTTCTTACTTTCTTAATTACTCTTCGATTTTGATTGATTTTCTTTTCATTTCTTTGTAATATTAGTATTTTATTGTGTTTACATTTATGTGAACAATGCCGTCTAGATGTTGTGCCCCAAGCTGTCGTGGAAACTACTCCAACGGACCTAAAGTTCATGTTTTTAGCTTTCCAAAAAGTGATGTGTGCAAATGAAATGGCTTCAAGCTATTCCGCGGGACAATTTAGTGCCCAATAAAAACACTAAATGAACTTGAGGAATTACAATTCTTGCAAGCAATACAACAAAGTAAAGAGGAGTTTAATATCCATAGAGAGGCTACATGTTTTAAAAAATTTGAGGAGTTTTTAAAACTATTTTCAAATTTTATTGTTAAGGAAGGGTGGTTTCCAGTAAGAGCTTTAGATAAAATAACTTTATTTAAGCTTGAGTATACTCCTGGTCCTATAATAACCTGGGCGATTGTAATAAATAATAATTTAAAATTAGAAACATTTTTATATGACCAGTCTATTTCTGTTTCAATAATAAATTTAAAATCCCCATTTATAACCGGCAATTTGGATGAAGTAGAATGTTTAATCGATGTAATTGATAATATGATATCAATTCGTCTTAACAATGATGTTCCCATTACTAGTGGAACTTCCAATAACGAGAGCCAGATGAATTCACATCAACATGATTCTGACCAAGACGAGAAAACAAAAAAAAATTGTAACGGATATTCTTTTAAACCTAAAAGGCTCCGATGAATTTACACAAAATCTAAAATTTATTTGAGAACAGCTAACTTTGTTACCTCAAAAGAGAGATATCGGTATTCACCGAGCACTATTATTTTATGTTCAATTTTGTTTACTATAAGCCCTCATTCCTATAAATATTTGCGTAATCATGCTCCTATTATTTTACTTCATCCTAACACAGTAAAATCTATTTGTAATAGATTTTTGCCAGATCCCCATATTAATGAAAGGTTTTTTTTAACCTATGCTCGTAATATTTTCCAATATTTGAGTGATAAAGATAAAAATGTTATACTACTTTTTGATGAAATTCATATTGACCCCTATTTGGATTATAAGGCAGGAAACACTGTAGGAACATCAGTAAATAACAGCAATACTTTAGCATCATCTGCAGTTGCATTTATGATCACAAGTCCTTGCTCAAGCCTTAAAGAAATAATTCATATATGTCCTGTAGCTAAACTTGACTCAGAAATCTTATATACTTTTATCAAGACCATAATAGAAAATTTGGAAGAAATTGGCTACATAGTATTTTGTACAGTTAGTGACAATAATGTAATAAATAGCAAGGCAATGAGTAATTTTTCACCAAGGAATGAACTCAGTATAGTTTTCCCCCATCCTATTGCCCGAGAAAGACCATTATTTTACCTTTTTGACACTGTTCATCTACTAAAATGTATTTTTAACAACTGGCTAAATTCTAAACCTGCGCAGGCATTTTTCTATCCCGATTTTGATACAGGCCAAAAAAAATGTGCTTCGTTTTCAGTGGTCAAAAAAACTCATGAACTAGAACGAGACAAAATATTAAAACATTGGTATTCCCTTAGTTTAAAGGCTCTTTTTCCATCATCTTTAGAAAGGCAAAATGTTAAATTAGCTCTCAAAATATTTAATCCTTTTATCATAGAGGCTCTGAAAGGTTTTGTTAATAATTTGGAAAACATTTACTAGATAAATTTCAAGAGCCCTTCCCCAGAGAAATACTATCGGCCTCCAAAGATGATCTGAAATTTAATTTTCTGCTGAAAAATGCAAAATTGGGTAGATTCTTGGCATTCACCTAATTTTCGAAATAAACTGACTCGACAAACCCACAATGCATTAAGCCATACCATTCATGGGCTACTGGAAATGACTGAATACTGTTTAACTGAACTTAATATGACTTATGTCTTACTGGGCAAATTTCAAACGAACCCATTGGAAGGGCGGTTTGGAAAATATAGGCAATTAGCTGGTGGCCATTTTGATATCTCTGTTCGCCAGCTATATGAGTCAGAAAAAAGGCTAAGACTTCAATCTTTATTATCATTAAAGGTTAAGCCGTATGGAGATATTAATGTAAATAAATTTCTTGAACTTCCTGAATATGAACCACCGTCATTAGATAACTCGTTATATTCTAACTATGTTATCAATTTAATGCCCAAAATTACAATTATTAGACAGTCTGATACAGAAGCTATAACATCTGAAATGCCCGTAATCACTTATTTAAGTAGGTATTGCTGTCATATTGTTTTAAAAAAATTAAGTTGTGAATTTTGCAAACAAAATTTAACTTTAAATGAACCTTGTGTTGTAGAAGATTCTTACAATTTAATTAATTCCTTAAGTAGTGGGGCTTTTTTTATATCCTTGTGAACAAATAGTGGATGTAATTTCAACAGCCTATATTATATTTAAAAAACTGATTAATGAGTTCGAAGACACATTTTTAGATATTTACAATAAAAAGTCATTTCTTTGTGAGCTGTTGTTAAACTATCTAAATCAAAACTGCCTTTTGACTCCTTTTGAAAATTGTAAATATCACTTAAAAATTGATGTTTCAAAAATTTTTCTTAACAGCATTTCAAATACACTTCTTAATAATTATTGTTCTAAACACAATCATAATCTTTTGGGTAAAAAGAAAAACAGGAAACTGGATACTTTTAATAAATAAATATTAGACCCAAATAATATAATATACCGAGTAATATACCCAATCTAAAAAAGTAAAATCTGAGACCTGTATAAAGCTTTCATGTTTTATCATAAATATTTGAGTATTGCAAGGTTCTCTATCAAAATAGATTCTATTTTGATAAACTGGATATTCAAAGGTTTTTGCTTTGAAATTGGTGCTAATTGTTGGCGTCAAAAGAGGCCTGAGGGATTGACTTTTAACATCCAGAGTGTTGCAATCATTATAACCATAGACAGTTTTTGCCCTTTTCTCCCTTCAAACTGACAATCGGCTATTCAACTATACTCCGCACACACACCGGTCGTCGAGCGCCATTGGATCTCCCTTTAGGGCGTGTGCGAATGAGTAGATATACCTGCCAGTTACTGCGCGTAGCAAAAATCGACCACGTGGGCTACGCCATATTTAAGTCGTGGCATCTGACAAGTGACAAGTGACATATGACATTCTTGGATTAGAGGTCGTTGGTGATAACAGTATCCGTATACATTTTACGATAGCCTAAATGTATACAGGACGTATTTTTAAATGGCGTTTTATTTGGTTTGACATCAATATATTTTCCACACATTTTTGGATCGCTACCTTAGGCATTAAATTTGTGGTGTATGGGTCCTGTATTACTGCGAGAGTGGCTGATCGTATTCAGAGACTGCAGAATTCGCGTGTTCGTCTTATTTAAGGGATGTGGAAATACGATCGCATAGGTAGTGCCTATGAGCGATCTGGTTGGTTAATTATGGCTGATAGGAGAACATTTACTTGTTTTATGTCACAAGGTTTTGTTAAGCAAAACACTGCCTTATTTGAATAATAAAGTTCGATTTCGAACTGACATACATAATATAAATATCAGGTTTAAGGGAAGATTGATAACTAATCATGGTGAAGGACACATCGAAAAAATTTTGGGCGCATGCAGGGCCACTTCATGTAGCATCTAGTATTTGATGGATCACGTATTTTGATGCGCATTTTTATTTTGTTGCTTAAATAAATGCTGCGACCACACTTATACTATTGGAAAAATAACTGTGATTATGTTAACTGAATTTTATGTAATTTTAAGAGATTGGGTAAATGTATACGTTGTGTATTTTCAAATGGCGTTTTATTTGGTTTGAAATTAATGTATTTTCTACACATTTTTGGACCGCTATCTATATGATGTAAATATTGGCGGTATGTTAGTATAGAGTCTACCTTAGTAGTGGTTAGGCCTCTTTGACATGCTGATGACGTCACATTAGATACGGGGTAGATGGATTAGGACACGTGGTGATCTAGAGTAAAATGGCATTAGCTTAATCTGGACTGAATTATTAAATGAACATAACCCCTATTGCGTCATACATACACTTCTAAACAGTAAATCTTCAAGGTTCCGTTAGCTCAGCGGTATTGTCTTTGTCTCGCATGCCGAAAGTTCGTGGTTCGATCCCCGCAAGACTCCAAGACTTTTATTATTAATTTAGGTTTTTCCGAGGATGGCCGAGAGATTCCGAACGTGTCTGTCAACTGTCAACGGTCGTCCCCCAAACTAACAAACGTCATCTGTCTGCTGTCGGATAACACGCCTTTAATATGGCGTAGCCCACGTGAGCGATGCTTGTCATATGTCATAGGTCACTAGTCAAACGTCATCTGTCAGATGCCACGCCTTAAATATGGCGTAGATAAACGTGGTCCATTTTTGCTATTGCGCATCCCTCCACGCGGTGGAGGGCCCAGAACTATCCAAGTATACCTACTCCAATGCAATAAAAAAAAACTGTTGGTCATAAATATTTTATCAAGGAAATTTTTGGTCCAGATTTAAAGATCGATATTTTAGGAACGACACAAGATATCAAAGTGCAACTTTCAGTGTTCGTTTGCTTGTACTGCATTTTCGCAAAAGGTTGTTAACTCCGAGGATTTGCGAAATCCATTTTTATTTTTCTTTCTCCCCACAAAAATGATCTTTGACAAAATTCAAAAATGTTGTCCAATAGATATTACCGTAATACTACGGTATAAATAAATATACGGTAGGTTCACTGGAGACAAATTTCCAATTTTGCCGACAGTGTTTGACGTCGGAGCGCATCCGGATCAATCTCGTTCTTGGCCTACGATGGCTCGGCTACGAGGGACAGTATACCGTCAGTGTGCAAACGAGATTGTATACTGTCGGATCGTGTTGAAATAATAACCGAGGAAATTTTGCAGCAGCGGATACTTTTTGAATCTCTCCCGACAGACTGCTCGCTGATTTATACCGTGCTGCAGGTGTGCGGCGGCTTTTGCGTCTGATGCAAAAGCATCAAAACGATTTTGCTGAGTGACTCCATTCGATATTATTTGTACTCTGGTAATACTGTCATCGGACTGACTTCAAGCTACTAGTGGACAGAGTGCTGTTCTGTATCGACTCTGTCTAGTTTTCATTAATCATGTCTCGTTGCGCTAAATTGAGCGATTAATACAATATCTCCCAACTATAAATAATTATAATGCCCCAGTAAATTATAAAAAAATTTCATAGCTCCTCAAATGGAATACTCATCTTCATTTCGGAAGATATATGTGGACATTTAATCAGCTTCTCTTTAATTCCACTTCATTCTTTTCGTTTAATAAGAAATTAGTAATGGTCTCTTAATATTAAAGAATATTGTTTAAAACCCCTAAGTCAAATGAGAGGATCCATACTGAAAACGCCTTTATTCTTTTAGTTGGGAGCACGATAATAGTGCAGCACGTGTTCTAAATAGGATATAAAACAATTTCTTATGAGGCGAGCGTGTGGAAGCATATAAAGTGAAAATGCAGGTAGTTATCTTTTTATAGCATGTTTTGGCACGTGACTGGAAATATGATCACGTTCTTTATTGTCAGTTTTTGCAATTCATTATGCTATTAATATACACAATAATAATTATAGTTTGGCGAAGCATTCGCGGCAAATAGTTTAAATGCTTCGTCTGGTTATTTTAAATCGCTGTGTATTCATAGGGATGATAGGAAAATATTGCACAAACTACAGTGTTCCGCCCTGACATGTTCAACTCTATAACAATCTATAAGATATGATAAATGTTCAGAAACTACGGGCGCGATAAAATGCTGGTCAAAATTTAGAGCAACTCTTCTTTTTGTTTGCATAACTTATAGTAGAGTGCTACTTATAACTTATTTTGCCTTGTGTGGGCACCTCGGGGTTACAAGCTAAACATTTCACAGAATGAACGCTTTATTATATTAATTCAAAATCCGAAGGTAGTCAAAAATTAGAACGGGCAAAAGGGCAGTATACCTAAAAATCGAGATTATTGCTTGAAATATGCAGATTACATTGGCCCTTACGGCAAAATAAATAAAAAAATTTAAATATCTCCCTTCGAACCTGGGCAAAATCTGATTGAAATATACTCATTTTTGTATTTGCCTCGCATTCTCTCCGAAATGAAGCCTCAAATCAAAAATTTTTATTCTTGCAAAAAGTTTGCCTAAAGTATCTAGAATACATAGGTGCAAGAATATTTTTTTTTCTCAAATGGTAATGTGAAAATAGAATGAAATGTAAAAAAAGTAATTTTCTTCTAGCCGCGACCGTCAGATCTGGGGCTGCTCCAGTAGTCTCGCATCTCACTTTTCTCCATAGCTCCCTATCTTTCTCGCCTATTGTACAATACAGTAAGTGCTTTTACACATTACGGGTTAGAATACTAATAATAATAATAGCTATTATTATTTGAATAAAGTCAATGAAGACATTTTCGATTATACTGAAATGTATTTTTCCTATACGCTGCTAGGTAATAAAGCAGTAGAAAAAAAATCATATAGTTAATGCAACATGCAACTGCTATTAAAAAAAGGACTAGCTCTTATTCAGATTAGAAAAACTCTAAATGTAAAAAAAATCTTTAGAATAACAAAATCTATTTATCTTCAGTGTCTGTATCTTCTTCAGAAATAGACACAATGAGTTCAATATTGCCTTCCAGTAATTTTTTTGCATTAACATTCTGTTTCAAGCGGCAATCTGTTACTTTGCGCTCTAAATACACAAATAACTATTTTTACATTTAATTCTATTTTCACATTACCATTTAAGGAAAAAAAAATATTCTTGCACCTATGTATTCTAGATACTTAAGGCAAACTTTTTGCAAAAATAAAAATTTTACAAAAATACAGTAATGAGTATATTTCAATCAGATTTTGCCCAGGATCGAAGGGAGATATTTCAATTTTATGATTTATTTTGCCGTAAGGGCCAATGTAATCTGCATATTTCAAGCAATGATAAAAAATATAATTCGTACAAAAATTTAGATGAATTTTATATGAAAACATTCATAAATTAATATTCTACACGTTCATATAATAATCTCGATTTTTAGGTATACTGCCCTTTTGCCCGTTCTAATTTTTGACTACCTTCGGATTTTGAATTAATATAATAAAGCTTTCATTCTGTGAAAATTTCAGGTTGTAACCCCGAGGTGCCCACACAAAGGCAAAATAAGTTATAAGTAGCACTTTACTATAACAGATATTGTATTAAGCAAGCTTTGCAGTTATTTGACCCACTAAATATTTGAAATTATTTTTAAAATAAGCGCTTCACATTTGAGTATTTAGCAGGGTTTTTTATTTTGTAAACCTAACAGCGTGAATAGAAATATTCTATCAACATTTTAATGATACATTATATAAGGACATTAAAGCCGAATTGCAGATGAAAATAAATTACAAATTTAAAGGATGCAAACTTTCAAATCGGAATATTAAAGAAGTAACAAAACAAACATCAAGTGAAATGTGTTAAAGCATTTAACTAACTTATTCGTCTAGTGTACATGCACCAACATACTTTTCATTCAGTTTAATTTTTCTTGTGTAATGAAAGGAACTGAACTGACAAGAAGTCGATTTAAAATACATCTGTTTTTAGTTAACTGATACTAGTAGAGTGCCCAACGCAGTAGAAGCCTTCTATAAATGATTTCTGTGGGCACCTCGGGGCTACAAGCTGAAATTTTCACAGAATGAAGGCTTTATTATATTGATTCAAAATCCGAAGGTAATAAAAAATCATAACGGGCAAAATGGCAGTATACCTAAAAATCGAGATTATTATATGAACGTGTAGGATATTAAATTATGAATGTTTTCATATATAATTCATCTACATTTTTGTACGAATTACATTTTTTATCATTGCTTGAAATATGCAGATTACATTGGCCCTTACGGCAAAATAAATAAAAAAATTGAAATATCTCGCTTCGAACCTGGGCAAATTCTGATTCAAATATACTCATTTTTGTATTCACCTCGCATTCTCTCCGAAATGAAGGCTCAAATCAAAAATTTTTATTCTTGCAAAAAGTTTGCCTTTAGTATTTAGAATACACAGGTGCATGAATACATTTTTTTTCTAAAATGGTAATGGAAAAATAGAATTAAATGTAAAAAAGTAATTTTCTTCAAGCAGCGACCGGCCGATCTCTCGCTTGCCGAGTACTGTCGTGTCTCACTTTTCTTCATAGCTTCCTCTCTCTCGCGCCTATTAAACAATACAGTAAGTGCTTGTACACCATTACGGGTTAGAATACTAATAATAATAATAGCTATTATTAATTGAATAATGTCAATGAAGACATTTTCGATTATACTGAAATTTATTTTTCCTATCCGTTGCTAGGTAATAAAGAAGTGGAAAACAAATCATCTACTTAATGCAATTGCTATTAAAAAAAAGACAAGCTTTTATTCAGAATAGAAAAACTGAAAATGTAAAAAATCTTTATAATAACAAAATCTATTTATCTTCAGTGTCTGTATCTTCTTAATAGACACAATGACTTCAATATTGCCTTCCAGTATTTTTTTGCATGATCCTATGCAACCTATTTAATTTCTTCTACGTGTAAAAGCCTTGCTTTCATACAATCTAATAAAAGTTTATTTAATTAAGTTTTATTATGTACCGATTTAATCTAATAATAAGTTACCTTTTTACATCCAAAACAGTGGAGTTTATTTATCCACTCTGTTTTTAGTTAAAAAAACAGTTAACGAACTTTTTATCTGAACGAGCACTCTCTTAAAAAGAATTTCAAGTTCGCAACTATAGTTGGGGATTTACCAATATTTTTGATAAGAAAACAAATTGCGAACCAATTGACAACAAATTACTATCCTCTATAGTCACGAAGAAGCTGATACTGGGATTGTGTTGCATTATACTCTCTGCTAAACATTGTATGTATTATTTGACATGCATCGTGGACTCCAATGACACTGATGTACTTGTACTTTTGGTACATATTAAAAAAATATATTTCTAGAGAATTTGGGGTAAAATGTGGAAGAGGAAATTCGGTGCGATATGTGGCCGTTAATGACATCAACCCAGAACAAATACTTGCAAAAAAATTACCTGCATTTCATGCTCTAACGGGTTGTCATACAACCAGCCAGTTTTCAGAATTAGGAAAAATAAAATGTTGGAAAATGTATCTAAATTATTCCGATTACTTAGACGGTATTGGGTCCAGGAATTTTCAGATGGCATGTTCAATAACATAGAGAAATTTATCATAAAATTATTTTCAACAAATCCAAACATTTCGTCTATTAATATTTCCAAGACACTATTGGCCTATTCATCGCTAATTGAAAAAACTAGCCCCTACAAAAAATTGTTTAAAATTTCGCAGTATGAGAGCACATTATCAAACTAAGGTGTGCTTCAGTTCTTTAGAACCAAATCCCCTATTACCAGAGGTGACAGAATGCGGATGGAAATTTGAGGAGGCAGGTGATATCCAAATTATCCACAATTTTAACAACACCAGCATTTCCTTCGGATGTAAAAGTATTTATTGCATGTGGATGTAAAAAAAGGTAAATTATTATTAGATTAAATAGGTACATAATAAAACTTAATCAAATAATTTTTTATTAGATTGTATGGAAGCAAGCTTGTAGATGTAGCAGAAATTAAATAGGTTGCATAGGATCATGCAAAAAATACTGGAAGGCAATATTGAAGTCATTGTGTCTATTCCTGAAGAAGATACAGACACTGAAGATAAATAGATTTTGTTATTATAAAGATTTTTTACATTTTCAGTTTTCCTATTCTGAATAAAAGCTAGTCTTTTTTTTTAATAGCAGTTGCATTAAGCAGGTATATGATTTTTTTTTCTACTTCTTTATTACCTAGCAACGTATAGGAAAAATAAATTTCAGTATAATCGAAAATGTCTTCATTGACTTTATTCAATTAATAATAGCTATTATTATTATTATTAGTATTCTAACCCGTAATGGTGTAAAAGTACTTATTGTATTGTACAATAGGCGCGAGAGAGAGGAAGCTATGAAGAAAAGTGAGATACCACAGTACTCGGGAAGCGAGAGATCGGCCGGTCGCTGCTTGAAGAAAATTACTTTTTTACATTTAATTCTATTTTTCCATTACTATTTGAGAAAAAAAATGTATTCATGCACCTGTGTATTCTAAATACTTAAGGCAAACTTTTTGCAAGAATAAAAATTTTTGATTTGAGAATTCATTTCGGAGAGAATGCAAGATGAATACAAAAATGAGTATATTTCAATCAGATTTTGCCCAGGTTCGTAGCGAGATATTTCAATTTTTTGATTTATTTTGCCGTAAGGGCCAATGTAATCTGCATATTTCAAGCAATGATAAAAAATATAATTCGTACAAAAATGTAGATGAATTATATATGAAAACATTCATAATTTAATATCCTACACGTTCATATAATAACCTCGGATTTTAGGTATACTGCCCTTTTGCCCGTTATGATTTTTTATTACCTTCGGATTTTGAATTAATATAATAAAGCCATCATTCTGTGAAAATTTCAGCTTGTAACCCCGAGGTGCCCACAGAAGTCAAAATAAATTATAAGTAGCACTCTACTATACATTTTTCTACTAACTTTTTATATATTTGCTATTGGACTCGGCTTCCTCTTAACTCGGCTGCCCCGTGGACACTAGTGCATGTAGCATCTGCACCATGGATCTAGATTTTGTAGATCGAATCAGGACGGTAGTACTATGGATATTCGGTTACGAGTAGTCTAGCAGTCTTTACTGGAAACGCTTTAAATTTAGTATCATTTATTTCAAACCCAGATGAAAAAAGTCGTAAAGTAATAGTGTCTGAGTCTTGATCCCCGCAATGCTTGATGATTTCTTAAAATTTTCTAAAAATCTCCTGGTTGTGCTGCCATCATTTCATAAGCCACTTTCACCATCTTGCAATTTAATCGTCATTCAGACGCAACTCTTTCTGAACTTTGCATAAATATGTGTATTATTTTGATAGCAACTATTGATTTTTCTTCCTCCAATTTTTTTGACATTTATTCATATCCAGTCGATGATAAATGTAGATGAAATAATCAAGAAACATATCTAGAAACGAATAAGTGACCAAACCAAACTAAAAAATCAAGTATCTTAATTTGTTAGTTTTCTAATGCATTTCTCTTCATCGTTCATTGCCTTCGGCGCGGCGCGGCGCCGGCGCGGTAGTGCCCCGCATATAGCATGCAGAAGATAAAGATCACTTAAAGCATAGGCATATTTATCCACCACCCATAGTTAATTGTAAATTGTGTTTGACTAAATAAATTTCATCTTTATATCTAAGTTGTGTTGGTAGGAACATACACTAATTTTATTTATAAAACACTTGTTTTTTTAAACGGACTTATCTTTATTTACTTTTGCAAATTAATATCGGATTTTTTTATAGCAGTGACACACACACTAAAGAGAAATCCTATGGCACATATTACCTAATTTTAATAATCCTATTTTCGAACGTACAAATAATAATTATGTATATACTAAAGGACTAAAGTGCCTGAATCCCTTTAATGAAACAAACTATTTGCGGGATTAAATGAGTCACTTTAGTTCCAAGATATATAATATATTATTTTCTACGCACATGTTAAAAATTAAACTTTTAACACTGTCTACCAGCATTTTATTATTATAAAATGCTACTAGCCATAAAAATTTTTACTTTAAGGCACTAGTGTTAAAAGTAAAATGTCAATTTTTTCAAAAAAACGTCAACAAACATTTCTATTTTATTTATTTACACTTATATTAATAGTACAATTTGAACAACTTGAAAAATAAATTCCTTCCTCAGTTCTGCTCTTCTTCGTGGTTGAGGAGGATTGAATAGAAACAACAGGATGTCCAGTTGATGTTGAAGCATCATCGGCTGATGTCGTTTGTACTGTGAGCAATTTTCGAGCAATAGAATTTTTATTTTCCAAGGAATCCACGATGTACCTTTCTGCAACGGTTGAGGATTTCCATCCCCCATGCCACTTAATTGTCGTCAGATTTGCTCCAGCATCGGCAAGTAAGTAGAATAAAACACAAAAACAAATCTCCAAATCTTCAGTCTCTTTATGTCAAAAAATTGTTGATTTAGGTTACATGTTTCGCTTTAAGAGCATCATCAGACCTATAATTAAAAGATAAACCTCAATTTCGAAAATTAAACAAAACAATGGAAAAACTTACCGGGTCACAACCAACACAAACACTTAATGACTATGCATATTTAAATGGTTACAAACTAAAAAACATATACTTAACAACAATACAGCCAAGGACATCTATCAATAAATGAGCCAACCAGACAAATACACTTTAAAATGAACGGCAAAAGGTAAAATAAATATACAGAAACCTACGATACGTTAAAATGTTAGTTACCATGAAGAAATAAAAACTACCCAAAATTATGGAACATGTCTTTTAGATTATTGAATATAAAATAATTACCAAATGGTTGTTGTT